>JARQWZ010005212.1:0-37500 GCA_033150135.1 Gobio occitaniae | reverse complement strand
CACAGATGATCCCGCATGGATCTGCTGGAAGTCTGGAGGCGCACGTCAGTATGAGCCGTTAGTCTAATGTCATGTCTCTCAGAAGATAAACCCGTTAATATTCCATTATGTGTGTTTCCTGCGGTGTGTGTGTTGGGATGGTCGCTGTGAATGTGAATCTGAGTCGTGTATTGATGATTTATAGCCGTTTAATCTGCTGAGGTGTTTGGAAATGCCGTTGGTCCTGTGTAACGTTAAACGCGCGCGCGTTTCATACCTAACATATGGCCGTGTCAAATCCCCTATGGCGTCTTTATGTAACGCTATAATCTCCGGTCGTGATGTTTACACCGATCACCGCTTTAACGGCTCTCCTCGCGGCTGAGCTCGCGTGTCCCGCTCATCTGGATGATGGACGGCTCGACATCAGAGCGTTTCCGAGCATCTGGAGGCCGGAATAATCACGTTAACGTGTTTTGTTCGTTGCAATTCAGTGGCACGTGCCCTTAATGCAGTGAGTTGCCCGCGTGGCTGGCGCGCGATCACAGCTCTGTGTGTGTGTGTGTGTGTGTGTCGTTATCGCTGTGAGTTTTAGTATTTTGGTCTCAACGTGCAAATGAAAACGCGATTTAAGTGTGGATGACGCGGCGCCATCTTCTGTGACGGAAAAGCTTCTGTCCAGATGTGCTTTACAACACACACCACACACACACACTCACCCACACCCCTAAACCTATCCATCTCACACACACACATACACACCCTACCCATCTCTTTCTCACACAAACACACACACTACCCCTAAACCTGCCCCACACACACCCTAACCCCTAAACCTATCCATCTCACTCACTCACTCACACTCACACACACACACACACACACACACACACACACACACACACACACACACACACCCTACCCGTCTCTTTCTCACACACACACTACCCCTAAACCTGCCCAACACACACTCACACACACTCACACTAACCCTACCCATAGCTCTCTCTCAAACACACACACACACACACACACACACACACACACACACACACACACACACACCCACCCTACCCATCTCACACACACACACACACACACACACCCACCCTACCCAACACACTCACACTCACACACACACACACACACACACACTCACCCTACCCATAGCTCTCACACACACACACACACACACACACACACTACCCCTAAACCTACCCAACACACACACACACACACACACTCACACTAACCCTACCCATAGCTCTCACACACACACACACACACACACACACACACACACCCACCCTACCCATCTCACACACACACACACACACACACACACACACACACCCACCCTACCCATCTCACACACACACACACACACACTACCCCTAAACCTACCCAACGCACCGCCTCAAATTCAAGTTTTATTTAAACTCTACACTATTGTAGCGATGGCACAGATATTAATAACAGCGTTTCAGTGGCATTGGATGTATGTTAAAACGCTGAAATGTGCCAAAATGACGGCGGTGATTATTATATGTAAATCTGAAGACCCAAAAGCCAACTGTGGAATGTAAAGACCCTACAGACAACTTGGACATTTTTGGAGGGAAATAATTTGTGTGTTTGATGCTTCTCTAAAGCGCTTGAAGTCTGCAGGAAACGGCAGATTGTGCCATATTTCAGAGAATCGCTTCTCAAACAAGAGCAGATGTGGGCGGGGCTTGAGTGTGTGTGTGGGCTATAGAGACAGAGCGACACGCGTCATAATCTGAAGGCCACGCCCACCGGGGGGGAAAACAATCCAACGCTCTCCAGTGACTTTGCATTGCGTGAGGCTGCATTCTTGTCATTTCGGACTTATTACAAAACTGAACAATGTATAAAAGCTGATATGTGACAAAGTGTACAGCAAACAAGCTAAACTAAACCCAGAAGCAAAACCCCAGACGTTTTTATAAGCTGTTGACCCAAAAAACGAGCGTTTAAGGACAAAAAAGTGGATTCAGGCCATTGAGACAGAGCGCTACAGGTCATATTACACTGAGAACTACGACGACTAGAGGATAACGCAATCAGCTACAGGAAATATCATATATAAAACTGACATTTGGATATTTGACTTAACAGTGACAAAATGTTTACTGCACACATAGACACATTGAGACACACTGAGTGTCAGAATCCCAAAATGTACCCATTCTTCAGCTGAAGCTTCACTTCGTATTGCCTGTGTCCACTTTTATCTTCTTAAACGCTCATTTTTTTGGGTCGACAGCTTATAAAAACGTATTTCTGTGTTGTTTAGCTTGTGCTGTACACTTGGTCACATATCAGCTTTAGACACTGTTCTGTTTTTTGTTATAAGTCCGAAATGACAATGAGGCAGCCTCACGCAATGCAAAGTCAATGGAGAGCGTTGGATTGTTTCCCCCCCCTGGTGTGGGCGTGGCCTAAATACGCTCTTTCTCTATTGATTGGATGGTTGTGGTTTGCTATTGGCTGATCTCATGTGAGTGACAGGTGGCCCCGCCCTCATCATCAGAGAAGAGATGAAGATATTCTGACTCAAGATTATGAACACAATAATGATGTGCTTATGATAATACTGCAATATTACAAAAAAAAAAACAGGAATGGTAAATTGATTTCTATTAAGTTACAAAATGTAAGATTAAAATATGCATAATCCACTAGATCAGTGTTATATATTGTGTTGAATTTATCCCAAATGTGTCCAAGAATGTTTAAATCCAGAGAAATCCTTGATTTTTTTTTTTTTTTTAAACCAGGACACGGCCCGCGATAATTTGGGTCAAATATAGACTAACCCAACCTTTGGGTTAAAAATATAATGTGGCCATATCTGACCCAAATTTGGGTTGAAAACAACCCATTATTTTTTGAGTGTGTAGCTTTTCATGAACTTTCAATCCCCAGTTTGGGATGGAAACTCTTTATTTACACACACTCGGTTTTGTGCACCATTGCATGCACAGAAATCACAATGCAATGCGTGTGTGTGTGTGTGTGTGTTTCTGCATGGGTGTGTGTTACAGACTAGAGTGATGCAACACAACAGACTTTCTTTTCAATCTGTACTAGAGCTTCTCAAAGCACACATGATAGTATGATGCAGTTTTGTACTGACGGTTTCAGTAGCAAATATTTGTGTTAGTAAGTGTGTGTGTGCAGTCAGATCATGTGATGTGTGTACGTGCTAATATTTGACAAGAAACAGCCGGCTCACGGTTTCAGTGGTTTTGGGTCTTCAGCACCGGTTTTGACACACACACACACACACACACACACACACCAGAGTTTCCGCTAGAAAAAAATGGTGCCGGTCAAAGTGACCGGCAGAGGTTTTGTTTTCCGGACATTTTGATGATATGCCGGTCAAATTTCGCCTCTTAATTATTCAAGTTGAGGAAAACTGAAAGCAGTTTATGTAACTTAAAAAAAATGACATAATCAGGCCGTATATGCAACATGTTTATTAGCCTAACTTTCAAATAGACGGGGAAAAAAAAAACATGAACGTCCGATTGGCGTCAATGTCAATCAACCAATTTTTTTTACTATGGTTTCACATTTCATAGTTTAACAAACCAACCCCCCCTTCCCCACATAAAATATCCGAATATAGCATTGTTTTTACTCAAGCAAATTTAATTATAAACTCAGTATGTCTCATTTAGTTGGTAACATTTAAATTGGCCACCGTGTGAAATGACTCCTTGTCAAATGAACTTGAACAAACAAATGACATTCTCAAATTATTCGACCCTCTTGTGAATCCGTTGTCGTCCTGCCTTTTCGCAGCGCGAACAGAAAATTTTCGTTACCATCAACTACCTCACATCTTAGCCATGGGAACTTGTCACTCCATTCCGACCGATACGCCCTACACGTCGGCTTTTTCTCCGGTGGTGGCGGAGCTGTCTGGCTCTGATCGCCGGACTGCTGCAGACGCACCGCTCCTGGAACGGACTGACGGACAGCATCCGCGTGCAGTGTGAAAGCGGTAATCCGTTATCATGGGTACGGAAAAAAATACGCACCGCATACGCACTGCAAACGGAGTATGTGTGAAACGGGCGTTAGGAGTACCTGATTCAGTATCCTCCTTCGCGTCTGGCCATTGAAAAAAACTTTTAGTCTGCCTGGGCCTGGCCATATTTGAAACGTCTCTCTATAGTTCGTGGTTTAGGTCTATATTATAGCCGTTAGGCGTGCGCTTTATTTGAAATGCAACATGCGATGTTGTTTAAAAACTTTCAAACGGTCTATTCAGATTGTGTTAGGGGCGCGGGGCCGGGATTATTAGGCAGTTTTAATCTGACAATTTGACCGAAAAGATTTAATTTTGTCGGACATTACATTTTTTTCCCGGCCAATGTCCGGTAATTACCGGACAACGGAAACCCTGACACACACACACACACACACACACACACCCTGAGCGCCGCAGGGATGAGGCTGTGGTGGAGTGTCAGGTTGTGGAGGATCATGGCTCTGGCTGAGCTCTATTGGGGGAGATTTGAAGGGGTTTCTTCCAATTGGATGGTTTTCCACTGGTGCTGCGGCTCCGTCACTGAGTCCACCAGTGTAGCTTTATCCCAGACCATCTGTCAGATCCGTGTACTAGCATCTCTATGAGTGCAACACACACACACACACACACACACACACACACACACACACACACACACACACACACACACACACACACACACACACACACACACACAGTTTAGTGAGTGTCTGGAATAAAGGGAATTTGTCTTTGCCCCAATCGGGGTTATTTGGCTTTGGGAAGTTGCTCATGCGAGTTGATTGGACTTTTTAGCCCAATAGCAATCTTAAACCAGGCTGATTTATTTCATGTGCTTCAGGTTGTTTTGTGTTTTTGCCCATTAGAGTTTCTTCTGATTGATAATCAGATCTGCGTATGACACGTATGCTGCTTTGTTTTGGGGTTTTTTATCCAGTAAAAGTCTTCTAGTATAACCATCCAAGCATCCTCCTTTCTGCTGTCAAATCCTCCCCATTTTATTAAGTAAACACAAGAATAACTTTGATATTGTTAATAATATTTCAGCTGAACTGAAGCACTTCATTATCCATCATTTATTATAGAAATATATTTAGTTCATCTGTCAATCATTATTGCATTGCATATGTTTTAAAACTACAGATTATAAAACTAAGCATTAAATAAGACATAATATTGGCAGATATTGAGTGATGACTTTCCAGGTTATCACTGATAAATTAATAAGTTATTTAAGACCATGTCCATTTATAATGAGGTTTATTGCATTTTCCACCCTCTCTTCCCATTACAGTTACACAGGCTGTGTTTGCTACTGTACCTTTAAGACATGAATATGTAAATTCCCTTATTGGCTTATGATGGCTTATTCCTCTGATTGGCTAACCTCTTCGCCTATTAAAAAAGTAGCTACTCGCCCACCAAGCGGCTAAATAATAAGTAAGTACTGATGTATATTAGACATGACATGATAACGGTACAGCAAATGTTGATATAGAGAAGTCATTTGATGCATTAGTTAAGTTTAACTGTTTAGCTTCACTCCTGAATGAAGACTGTGCTGGTGGAAGAGCATGTGTTTGTCTGTTCCCACTGGTTTCTGTCTGTAGTGTGGGATTAGATCTGGGAAGAGCAGGATGAAGCCCATCGTGTGTGTGTGTGTGTGTGTGTGTGTGTGTAGAACATGGACTGAGACGAGAGAGATGTGATGTTTGCTCTGTCCGCTGGGGACGGGGAGACGGCTTCACTGTCCCACAGGTGCACGCACGTCACCATAGCAACCCTCACCGGGGGTAAAGTGAGCCGCTCGGCCACTCATACAGCTCACTGTCAAAACATGACATCTGGCTGTACATGAGGTTTAACACAATCCGGGTTTTGCATGTCAAAATGAGAGGATTAGAAAGAAGAGTGAAAAATCACTAGAGTTTACAGTGCAGCAACTGTCGGTGTTAATGACATATTATGGGGTGCTGGCTGTATGCTCTTAAGGGGAAATTCAGCATTTGCACCACTTATGGAAAAGCAGAAATGTTGATGTGGGTCTGAACAGACGCTTTAACAGCTGTTCATTCAAATGATGTGTTTTGCACTGAATGTCCATGTTTGTGCAAACAGACCGTGACTCTTTCAGCACTGACTCCACTGGTGATCCATCAATAAATCCGCTTATATTGGTCATTTATTAATTCCCAGCATCAGCTGATACGGGTTTCTTTGGCCACTCAGTGACGTGACAGTGATATGGGTGCAGGAGAGGAGCAGCTCCAGTCTAGGGATGCACAATATTATCGGCACGACATCGCAATCAGCCGATAAAGGCTTAAAATATAAAAATCGGCATCGGCCGATATGAAAATTATGCCAATATGCCTTGCCGTGATGATAACATGTTGGGACTGTTATAGCGATAAGATCATGTCAGCCGTGTGCTAGGGCTGTGCAATTAATCGAATTTCGATTTCGATTTTGCCTCCCAACGATCACAAATAGTACAATCGAGAAAAAAACGATTATTTTGCCATGTTCAGTTTTGCAAGAACACTCTTATTTTGTCTTGCGTTAGTCTCCTGTGCATATCATCCGCTGGAATTTAAAAACTCGGCGCGAGTAAAGATGGCAGAAGGAGGGCAGTTACAGCAGCGTTTGGTGAGCAAAAAAGGCAAAACCAACTCCGTTGTCTGGGAACAGTTTGGCTTCGAGGAATCAGACGACGAGCAGAAACATGCTACGTGCAAGATTTGGTACATGGTAGTGGCTGCAACGCAAGGGAACACCACGAATTTGTTTAACCACTTGAAAATTAAACACAGAGTGACCTATGACAATCTAATAAAGAAACAAAAACTGACGAGAGCAGGGGTGCCGTGTAAACGTCCTTTTTTCCCCTCATATTTTTCAAATAATTCTCTCTTTGTAAACTTTGTTCAATGCATGCGAGTGCTGCCATATGTTTGAATATGACCAGTCATTTTCACCGTCATCACCCGAGTTTAGTGCCAGAAGACGCGAATGAGAAGCCGCGCGCTGTGAGGAAATGTGTCTCTGTGCGCTCATCCGAGAGCGCGCACACGTCTCACAGCGCGCACATATTGAGTTCTCTTTCAAGTGTTGCTCTTGAACGGACAAACTCACACAAAACGTATGTCAACATGTCCATCTTGATGAGTATCCTAGCAGACATAGTCTGAATATGCCTTAAGTAATCTTTATACAGTCGAGAAAGACGATGCATATCCGATCCGGATTGAATAGCTTTTGTAAGTTTAAAGGTCCCATGGCATGAAATGTTCATTTTATGAGGTTTTTCAACATTAATATGAGTTCCCCTAGCCTGAATATTGTCCCCAAGTGGATAGAAATGTTGATCGGTGTAAACCCGAGTTCTGGCTGTCTTTCTCTGCCTTTGAGAAAATGACAGGCCAGTCGAGCCAATCCTGACGTCTCCTGGTTTGACGTCCAAGCAGGAACGGTTTCCTCCCTTTCCTCCACCCAGAGAATCTGCCACGCCCATGCAAACGCTCGCGAGATCAAGGCTTGTGAACGAGTGAACGCTGGCAGTTTCTCAGTGTTTGGATGTACAAATGAAAACAGAAGTCTTTCTTCAGTTCCTTCTGATCTGTGATCAGTGATTTCTGATGTGTAGCTAATTATTTATTATTCATGCACACACTGCGGCTTCTCTCTCTCCCGACAGAACGGTGTTTTCGTGTTTTATATCTTGTGAGTCAGTGTTTTTGTACGTCCTCGTCGCGTCTATCTGTTCTTAAATGTGCATACAGTCGGGAGTTTCTGCTTAACATAGAGAGCCACATATTTAGAGATAAACCTCACGCACGCCGAAGCTCGGCCTTCAACATCCCCGACCCCCAGTACTGCATCTGGCCCACAGCGGAGGAGCCAAACGCGGACTGAGATAAAGCAGAAGGAGGGTAAGCGTGAGGGTATCCGGCTAGGCTAGCCAGCTTTCCCCACAATAAACTGGATTACATTCGATTACTGCTGTTGTGTCTTTGTTTGCGCTGTGTAACGTTACTCAATGCGCGTCACTGACGCTTTTCATATGATTGGAACATATCTAGAAATAATGCTTTAATCAAACTTACTCATAACTCGTTCATCTCGCTGTAATGGTACATTGCATGTGTTACAAAGTTGGTAATAATGATGAAGACGGACTCGGTGTGACTGGGACTCGTGTTTATTCAGAACTCTCAGATACAAACACAATAAACTCGCGCTGACTGACAGCGCTCTCATAACTCACTAGTTACTTTAAATAACTGTTAGCAATCGCTCCGTCTCCGTGATGTCCGGTTCGTGAACGAATCATTCTTTTGAATCGGTTCTTTTTAGTGAACCGAACCAGTTCACCAAATCGGACTGAATCGTTCTAAACGGTTCGAGTCTCGAGTCAGCGCTGATCCATAATTTACTAAAGTTACTAACTTTCTGACATGAGTGACAGCCCCTCCGACTAGAAATAGACTAATAACCTGAAAAATATTCTAGTAACTACAACAGTTCACCCTGAACTGAGACATGCTGAGAGAACTGATGAGAAGTGAACTCAGGTCCATCCGTCTCTCTGGCAGCAGCTCGTGCCTCGTAGACCTCGTTAAACCACGCCCCCTCCGCTCATTTCAAATGCAAAGATGTCAGACAATCACAACAGTGGGCGTTTTTACTGAAGTCTCACAGCAGACACGCCTCTTGAAACAGGGCAGTCAGCCACAGGGCAAACAGCAGTATAGACAAAATGCTTTTTATTTCTACATTATGACATTTTATGATGTAAAAATCATACTAACAATATAAGTACACCTCAGGAAACATTATAAAATAATAGAAAAATGCCATGCCATGGGACCTTTAATAGGATTCATCTTTAATTTATGCACTCAAATATGCAATGTTATTTTACATTTGATACATTTCTGTACCTGAAAACTAATGTTAGACGTACCTGAAAAGCATATCTAGCCGAACCATATTGTTGATCTTATTTATTTGTGGTTATCATTTTTACGTGAATACTTTTATACTTTGATTTGAATATATGTTATATTATTTATTTTAATAGTTAAAAAAGTACAACAAATGTTACAATTTCAATTGAATTGTTGAAAGGTGTATTTTTAATAAATACAACACATTCCCAAAGTCATGTGAAATAATCGTGTTACATAATCGTGATTTCAATATTGACCAAAATAATCGTGATTATGATTTTTTTCCATAATCGAGCAGCCCTACCGTGTGGTCATTCTTGAAGTGAAAACAAGCAAATGCATTGCATGTTTGGTGATTTATATTGCCGGTTTTTAAATGCTGCCTACAATTTGTGAATCAACGCAGGATTTCCAGGTTTGCACAACAAAACTAGCCCAAAACAAGCCCAATCGCATCTCCCCACTCTCTAGTGCGCGCAGCCTCCACAGCAGCAGAAGCTCCTCCAGGTCCTAGTGCCCGTCCTCTAGAATGTTATATATATATATATATAGCCTATTTAGTGCGGCCGCTAATGTTGCAGTAATAAAATGAAAAGTAGAATACACAAATAACTTGAAGTTAATTTTTTTTCTGAATAAATAAAGCAGTAATGATGTCAAAGCACAAGCATGACACTTCTAAATTAAATACTTTTATATACAGTTTATTAATCTGTAATAAAATTTTATGAAATGGATGATGAAAAATAATCCAAGGAGCTCTAAAATAATTGTTTTTAAAAAAAAAAAAATTGGAAGCTAAATACAGCATCGACTGATGCCATGCCACTTCATGTGCACAAACATTACATCCAAAAATAAAATATAAAACTGCATCTGTCTGGGATAAAATTATGACTTTATTGTTATTTTCAGCACTTTTAATATACTCTTAATATAAAAAGAACTTTACTAACATTTATTTATCTTTAACAAGTATCCTTTTAGCAAGGAGACCTCAGAAATCTGAAACCAGAATTGAAAAAACAATTTTTATGCTCAATGGTGGTTTCCAAACAAAGGGAAAAAATAAAACCTATATCGGCATTGGCCAAAATGAGTTGAAAAATATCTGCAAAAATCACAATCTCGTGCATCCCTACTCCAGTGTGTGTCCGTTCTCCAGTGTGTACCGCAGAACTGGAGCGGCACATGAAAGATGTGCTGGACCAGGGGAAGCCATTAGTCTCTCTCTCATCTCTCCTTCTCTTGTGCGGCCCATTGAGTCACTAAAGCTCAGCACAATGGCTCCATTCACAGAGCGAGCGGCCGTCCTGACCCTCCTCTAATGACCACACACACGGACAGGTGTTAACCTTCATCATCTTCATCATCATCATCATCACAGGAACAGAGCTGAAGAGGAAGACGTCTGCAGATGGGCGTGGGTCTCCTCTGGTGATGATGATGATGATGATGAGAGATGTGAGATGGTCAGCCGCATCAGTGGGAACTGGACCAATTAGCATTCACTGCTGTGAGGAGGCAGCCAGAGAAAATGCCATTTCTGCTGCGGATGAGAAACTTTAAATGCCACAACAGTTTATCAGCTGCGCTCATAACACACTTAACACACTTTACTGGCTGACGTCTCCATCGCTCGACCACACACACTGCTGTGAGATCCGATGAGAAGGGTTCGAGTTCAGTGCCACAAACCCCTCGGGATCTAAGCTAGCGATTCCGTCAGAAGGCTTTTCAGTCCCCGAGTCTCCAACATTACCGTGATTTACTGTAGTAACTAGGCTTGCAAAGGGGCGGAGCTTTCCGGAAACTTTCCATGGGGAACTTAAAGGGTCATGAAACCCCAAACATATTTGAGACGTGCACCAACAAGCACTCATTTGACCAATTAGTGGAAATATTTTTCCGTTTTTCTGAGCAATTTTGTTCCTCAGGGTTGAAAAGCGAAGTCGAAGCCATGTCACGGAGTGTGAGGTAGAAGCGTGTGATTGGCTGGAGGATTCTCCGTCAGCCGGTCCTCTGCGTTTATTCATGAGAAGGAGCTCTTTAGCCCAATCATGTGGCCGTTTAAGGAGCCGTCAACTCTTTCTCTCTCCGTGTCATATTTTAATATTCATATATCTGTATAATGAGTGTGGTGTTGCCCACTTTCAGAGTTTTTGATAAAAGACCAGACTAAAACACAGGTTTCATGACACTTTAATCTGAGGAACTTTGGAAATGTTGGAAACGTAACAGAAATTTTTGGGAATTATTTGGATTATTTTATATAAACTGTATCATATACATGAATATAAACATAAGCGGACATGCATGCAAAGTAATATTAATGTTTTTTTGGAACCTGTGATACCGTTTTTTTTTTTTTGAGGATTCATTGAACCGTATTTATTCAAAATAAAGGATTCATTGCGAAATAAAATGTAAAAAAAAAAAAAAGGACCAGCATTTATTCAAAATATTAATATTTTCTAACAATATAGTAATGCTGAAGTATTTACTATCACTTTAACACATCCTTGCTGTATAAAAGTATTAATTGTTACAAAATATTTCTATTTTAAATAAACGCTGGTCCTTTTTTTTGGTGCATTTTATTTCGCAATGAATCCTGAAAAAGTATCACGTGTTATAAAAAATTATTAAGCGGCACAACTATAAACGGACCGTAAAAGTGAATAAGTGTAGCTCTAAATCTGGTAAAACATTGTAAAATACAGTCATGGAAAAACAAGTAAATATATTTATAGATATAGGGTCTATATTAAGAAATTAAAAGATATTTATTTTAAATGTATAACGCAGCTTCTTTAATGAGGCAGCAACTCATATTCTAGATGAGGCAGAACAAGAACGGCTATTAATAATCTTTGGTAGCGTAAAGGTATTATAATACAAACAGCTCCAATAGAGAGCGGCGCTCCGTCCGCATTGAAAAGTTCAACTTCAAAACACAAAGGAAAGCTGAATCTATGCGTAGTGTATCTATCTATGCTATATTTTCCTGAGGCGTTTCTTTTAACACTTCAGTTACCGTGTGTGAAGAACAGCACAATCTCTGGTCCAGTGTTGTGATCTAACACACACACCCGGGAGAAAGTAACTCGATTTACAGCAATAAACTCAAGTTATGTGAAACCGTAGAGCGTTATTACAGATCAAGCGTAATATCAGGAACACTCAATCATCTTGGAGAGCGTTTCATCGTGTCGTAACTGAACGCGACACACGGTTTAAAGCTGAATGGAGAATGGTACCTCACATTAAACTATGGGATGGCTTTAGAACACTTAATATAGTGCTTTATAATGTTTTGTGGGGCACTGGGGCTTAACAATAACACAGAATATTATACGCACAGTATCGGATTTGGATCGGTCCTGTCTGATCGATACCCGATCCGGCCAATAATGGCGGATCAGAGCCGATACCGATAATAATTACAGTATTTGTATTAAGTGGCAGCAGGTTTTGTGCACTTGTATTACACTAAATGTGTTTAAGCTGCTGTTTTTCATAACAAATGCCCCAGGAACCATATAGTTAGATATTACCATAGTATTGAGTGAGGTGATGCTGGGTTTAACTGCTGTTGCCATGATCCAAATATGATGGAAGACCACTTTCACCCTATAAAACTGAGGCTTACAACTTTCACAGATGGTTTTGATAATAAACATACATTTCCATCTGCATCCCAACTCAAACTGCTGTCCGATGTGAGATAAACATGTCATATTAATGTGTGACATGATCACTAACTCATCATGATCTGATGATGATAACACAATTAACGCTCTGATTTGTACAACTTTCACTCGGTGCTAGTGTGGATTAGGGTGTTTTTATCAATAAATAAAGGGGCTTTTTATCCAATGAATCGAAAAACTAATGGATGATCAGAATAATAGCTCTACACTGCTCATCAGGGTCTGCTAGTGTAATTAGCATTAGCTTCATCTTCAGTCCATGTTGTCCAGTCCTGCTGTGGAGAAATCAATACACGGCATCTGAGGACTACTGCACTATTGTGTTCTCCGTTATTTCCAGAGCTGTAGTTGTGTGTGTGTGTGTAAGGCTGTTGTTTGGGACACAAACGGTTAATGATGTTTTTGGGAAACGCCTCGACTGCTGAACCCGATTGCGTTGATTTGCAAGCCAAATCCAGCAGTGCTCGTTCTCTCCAGGACTCGAGCGAGCCGCTGTGGATGAAGAGCGGCACATCTTACCCAGATGACTTCTCCTCTTGGGCTTCAGGTGAAAGGCTGGCTCTGTAAATTGGCCTCCTGCAGATAAGCTGTTTTTAACTACGCTTGAGGGGAAGCCAAACCCCAGGCCTCTCTTTCTAATCAGTCTGAGAGAAACACAGCCCATCCTCTCCTGCTTTACACTATACTAACACAAAGCATGGAATTAAACATTACTTTTGATTTCATTCGAGATCACACCCGTTCAGACATTGGTTTAGTGAGCGGTTGAAGTGATGGTCCAGGCTCACACACACACACACACATTCCCACAACCCTTCCGAATGGTTGAGCAATGGCTGTCCCAGCATGCCACAGAATTAGGAGGGCACAGCCAGAGCCGCTCCGACAGGAAGCTCACCCTCAGACCTGTCCCCATTTCCACCACCTTATTAAAAATAACAGCCTAACGCTTCAGTGAAGTGACGTGCGCGATCAAGCTCTACTTTCTGATTTAAACTAGGACACCCTGCCTTCAGAAAGTGTGCAGAAAGATGAGCCTGTGAAATCTGCTTTATTATCCGTTCATGGTTTAACCTAAAAATGACATTTCCATCTTCCAAATCTCGAATATTTTGGATCACACATGCATGTAAAAGCAATTTGAGCATGTGTGTGAATAAACAATCCTTGCAGATCAGTTTTCTTAAATGTAAGATCATCAGTCTTCAATCCCTTAAAATGATGATCATTAAGACGCTTGTTATAGCATTTTAAGGCTCTTATATTTTGGGAATGGAAAAGCATAAAGGGTGACACTGCCTAATGTGATCATTAAACTTCATGAGGCTTTGATTTCATTAATAAATGTGAGCGCTGAAGGTGGTGCTGTTGTGCGTCCTTTATGCCAAACGAATGTGTTTATTAGGGGTGCACCGACATATCGGCTGTCAAATTTTTGGCCGAAAATGGCATTATCGGTTTCTGGCCAAAATAAAAAAAACAGCCGAAACCGAAAATGAATATCACCCGCCTCTCCCATCCGTGCTCAAGCGCTTGGGTTTCACTCGCGGTCGAGCTGTTATCATGTGTCTGCCTATCACAGATTGAGCATCTCCGCTGTATGGACGTATTTTAAAGTTTCAGATGAGGACACCAAAGTTGCAATATGTAACATTTATTCTCCAAAAATCTCAAGAGGCGGTGCGGTGCCAAAGAACTTTTTGTCAACAGGTTTTATACACCACCTGAAATCACCACAATTGGACATGAGGAGTAGCGCAAAACAACATTGGTTAAAACTACTATACGTTTTTAAAAGAAGCCATTTTTAGCTTCAGTTTTGGGTTTCGGCCAAGTGCATCCTAAAGTTTCAGTTTCAGCCCAGAATTTTCATTTCGGTGCATCACTAATGTTAATAGAGACTAGTCATAATCTGAAGACCACGCCCACCGGGAACAATCCAACCATCCATTGACTTATATTGCTCGAAGCCCTTCTTGTCATTTCTGACTTATAACGAAAAACAAACAGAACAATGTCTAAAAGATTATATGACAAAGTGTACAGTAAACAACACAGAACCAAAGTTTTTATAAGCTGTTGACCCAAAAACGAGCGTTTAAGGAGACAAAAGTGGAGACGTGTTATATTACACTGAGAACTACGTCCACTGGAGGAGAACATAATCAGAGACAGGAAATATAACATATAAAACTGACATTTGGAAATTTTTTTTAGACATACTGAGTGTCAGGATCCCAAAATTCACCCATTCTTCCTGCTGATGCCTGAAGTCTTATTGCCTGTCTCCACTTGTCTCCTCAAACACGTTTTTTTGGGTCGACAGCTTATAAAAACACATTTCTGTGTTGTTTAGCTTGTGCTGTACACCCTGTCACACTGCAGCTTTTAGACATTGTTCTGTTTTTTGTTATAAGTCAATGGAGAGCGTTGGATTGTTTTCCCCCTGGTGGCCTAAATGTGCTCTGTCTCTACACTGTACATTTTAATCTCCTCATCTGAATGTGAATGATCATATACATTACAAAATAAGAGTCCCGCTGTATTTCGGTCTTGTTTATTAAATAACCGTCACGCCGTGTGTCCAATTTCCACCCGGTTATTATTTGGTTCCACAAACTGTATGAAATTTTATTAATTTCCATTTACAAGAGAACTCTTGTAGCTTCTGTGTGGGATTATTTGACGCATATTATTAAATATGTAGATTTTACTAGCATCAGTGTAGTTAAAGTAAAACCATAAAACATTTTCCATTACTTGAAATAAATGTTAACTGACATAAAATATAAAAAACTTTAGTTGACATTTAAAACTGAAATTAAAAATAAATTTAAAACAAAATTACTAAACCTTTAATTCATATTGTAAATATTTGTATTTAAAAATGGCGAAGTGAAGCGCGCTGAGAGTGGCCAACAGACAGAGCTGTAAGCGTTCCTCATATCCCCTTTGGGTCAGCCTCAGCCCTGCTCATGAGCTGAACCCCGTCTCCATTACACACTGAGCTCCGCTGTGTCTGGATTATGGGATGTTTTTCACATCATGGAAGTGCTAGTGCTGTAGTAACGGCCTCTGATGTGGTGAACAGTATCACGTTAATGATTAGTCTGTGGATGATGTCAGCTGTAACCGTTCCACCGGGAGCGTCAGGAAAAACAACTTTCTGCTCCCGCGGCTCTGAGAGAGACCGCATCAACACCAGCAAACCCCGCCACTGCTGCATAACTCACATATTTTACACCAGTGTCATATATCCCCTACATCAGGCTTTAGTGGATCATACACAAGGCTCAGAATTGCGTCTGTTTTGTTGGCATATGCTCCCGAAATTGAATCGGAGCGATTTATTTGTGTGCGTGTGAACAGTTGTTGAGGTGTGGCCTGTGTGTTTCTAGAGATGCACGGCTGGTTTTTAGCTCCATTTTGGCTGATCTCTACTCCGGACTTACACACAAACTGCATTGCAATCATTTCCCCAAATGTGATTTGTGTGAAAGTATAATGAAGTCTGTAAACAGGCACGTGCTGAAGACGTGCAGAGAAAATACCACACACCGCAAGATCACGGTTCACGACATATAGGATGATATAAATACTGAATACCGACTTTCTTCTGGCATGTTCTGCAGACAGGGTGACCATCTTCGAGTAAGTTTCCCTCAGGACTTTTGTAAAAGCCAAAATATGACCACACCTCAGATTTGGTGCTTTTAAAGAAGGCTGAACAATCCCCCGAGTGCTGTCACTGCCTTCTGCCAGTTCTCCTCATTCAGAAAACAGCTGCTCCAGAGTCTGATGCTGACTGGACAAGATTTACCGCCAGTTTTCAAAATTGTGATAATCACACGCGGTTTTAATGATAATTAAATTTTAAACGATATTACTAACCGTCACTAAATTTTATTGTGAAACCGGTAATCGTTTCATCCCTATGTAGGGCCCTATACAATTTTTTCTGTTTTAATTTTTGGGAATCCAGTTTTTTTTACCCTTAACTGTTATTTTAGTCGTAAAAAAGACTGTGCTTTTAATGTTAATATAATAGAACATAAAATAGGAATGACCTTAAATGTATTGAGGTAAAAAACATCACATCTACTCTGTGATTTTCAGGACAAACACTGCACCCTAAGCACTTCAAGTCACAACACAATATTAGTGCTGTCAATTGATACAAAATTCTGTAATTAATCATGATTAATTGCAATTAATTTGAGTTTTTAATATTTTGATATTGTAGTAATTTCAGTTACTCTCCAAATTAATGAAGAAACAATTTAAAGACCGTATATTTGAATATGTGTTGTAATGGCATGTGTTTATGAATGAAGGCCAGTACCATTGAAACTAATGTCTCTATGAAACATTAATGTTACATTACAGTATAACTGAAAGATACCAATTTCAACATTTATTAGGCTTTAAAAAACAACTTTTAATTTAAGTGAACTTAAAACGGTCTTTACACAAACCCATTATAATAAATGTTATATTTACCTGTGGCCTTTCCTGTTAGACATATCTACACAGAAATTGAATATAGTTATCAACACCTTTCTTAACTGCATAAATAATAAGTGTAATATAGATTAATCATCATTAAAGCTACACTTGTCTCTCTTCCCGTTGTTCAGTGATGAATATTAATGACAGACATCATCAGTGCTCCTGTCACTTTACTGGTGCGTTCACACTGGATGTGATTCACGCGAGTGATTTACATGTTAAGTCAATGCAAAGACGCAAATGGACATTCTGCGGTGCAATTCGCTGGAAAAAAGGTCGCAAAATGCCACCATTTGGTCTGAGGTTTTGATAACAACTCTACTTCCATAAACTGTATATTTGTGGACGTGTTTGACTTCTCCAGTCCCAAACAGATGTGCGGCTGTGGTTGGTTCTGTGCTGATAGTGTCATCAAACACAATTACTACAGAGATGGTTTTCCTGATCTGATTTATGTGTTCTGGCTCAGGAATGACCCACCGGAGCTTCTCTCTCTCTGTGTGTGTGTGTGTGTTATAATGTGATTGGCGATTTGTTGGTTTCCTGTGTAATCTCCTGATGTTGGGATGAACATGTTGAGCCCTGTTGTTTCTGCTCTGACCAGCTCAAGGCCGCCTGGGACAGATGGCCGCATGTTCTCCTCCTAAACATCATCAGTAAATGAGCTGGGCTTGTGCTCATGCGGAGCGGCTGTGTGCTCGAGTTCCTGAAGACTAAATGGCTTTTTAGTGTCCTGATTCTGTCCTCTGGAGAGCCGTGAGTTATGGGTCAGATATGAGGAATCCAGTCCTCTGGTGATCCACGTGTGTCCGGCTCAGATGGGTGGGAACGCCATGATGTCATGCTCACTCGCTCCAGAACTGATGGAGTTTGGTCCAAACAGCTGGAGGCGTCGGGATCGAGCCGCTGATGTCATGATGTCTCTCACGATCAGCTCAAGATGTCGACTGCAGGCTCTAAACCTCACACTTGAAGGCTTGTAAACACACAGAAAGCAGCAGAAGTGGATCTACTTCCCACATTTATCCGGCTCTGTGCTTTGAGGCCAGCGGGATCATCGTTTCTTCTGCTTCCTCTGTCATATTAGATGGATTTTTTTTCCACTGAGCTCACGGCGGGGTCATTTTCAGGTCTAATGTTGTCACTTCCTGCCTTTATTTATTTATTTAGTGTCCATGATGCCTATAAAGTCTACAGCAGAACCCACATTAACAGCACGTTTAGTTTGCCTGATGTGATTTCCTGGAGAAACGGGGACATGATGCTTTATATTTGAAGTCCTGCACACTGAATGTATTTTAGTGAAATAATTGTGTTCCCCCGAACCTCCAAATATGAGGATGATCCCTTTTCAGCGGCGTATAAAGAACATTGTTTTGAGGGAAAGCATGAGAATATAAAGATGGCACATGTTTTAGTTTTTCCCAGATAAAGCTCAGTTTATTAGAAACTACAATAGCACTATACTAAAATGATCACATTTCCATAATGTTCCATAATGTTAGTCAGGATTAGAAATGAACAGGGGCGTCAGGGGAAAAGGCCACCAAGAGGAATGAATATGACCCTCAAATTTAAGATTAAGGGACAAAAAAATGCCTTATTACAACTGTCACAATTAAAGTGAAGAGAGATTGAAGTGTCGATTACACTGATACAACAACATGAGCGGATCTCAGTGTTTTTTGCAGTGTTGAGCATTATTACCAATCACAGACGTTTCTGTTGAGCGCATGAATGCAATGGCCAATCAGAGGCCTTTAGATTAGTCACCGCTGAAAACCAGATTTGTGTACGCTCATAGACTGAACCTTTGAGCAGCATTAAACCAGTGACACAGACACACACACACACACACACACACACAGACACACACAGACACACACACACACACACACACACACACACACACACACACACACACACACACACACACAGACACACACAGACACACACACACACACACACACACACACACACACACACACACACACACACACACACACACACAGACACACACACAGACACACACACAGACACACACACACACACAGACACACACACAGACACACACAGACACACACACACACAGACACACACAGACACACACACACACAGACACACAGACACACACACAGACACACACACACACACAGACACACACACAGACACACACACAGACACACACACAGACACACACACACACACACACACACACACAGACACACACACACACAGACAGACACACAGACAGACACACAGACAGACAGACACACAGACACACACACAGACACACACACAGACACACACACACACACACACACACACACACACACACACACACACACACACACAGACACAGACACAGACACACACACACACACAGACACACACACACACACAGACACACACACACACACAGACACACACACACACACACACACACACAGACACACACACACACACACACACACACAGACACAGACACACACACAGACACACACACAGACACAGACACACACACAGACACACACACAGACACACACACAGACACACACAGACACAGACACACACACACAGACACACACACACACACACAGACACACACACACAGACACACACACACAGACACACACACAGACACACACACACAGACACACACACACAGACACACACAGACACACACACACAGACACACACACAGACACACACACAGACACACACACACAGACACACACACACAGACACACACACACAGACACACACACACAGACACACACACACACACAGACAGACACACAGACAGACACACAGACAGACAGACACACACACACACACACACACACACACACACACACACACAGACACAGACACAGACACACACACACAGACACACACACACAGACACACACACACAGACACACACACACAGACACACACACACACACACACACACACACACAGACACACAGACACACACATAGAAACACACACAGACACACACAGACACACACAGACACACACACAGACACACACACAGACACACACACAGACACACACACAGACACACACACAGACACACACACACACACACACAGACACACACACACACACACACACACACAGACACACACACACACACACACACACACACACAGACACACACACAGAAACACCCACACACACACACACACACACATGACCTTGCTTATGATGTCCTGTAGGATTTATTTGAAACATTGTAATTATTACAGCACTTCTCAACATCAGCTTTCTCTGTGTTTGAGTTGCGAGTGTGTAAGTGGCGTCTTAACGTGTTCGGCTTCATACTTTCAGAAGCTAATAAACACACTGCAGTCTCTCTTTACATTTTACATTTATATGCAATGTACATACTGTAGTAAACACTGAGGTTTAAGTGCTTGTTTGACACACATGCTCGCGCACGCACACACACACGCACGTACACACACTCACACACACGTACACTCACACACACGTGCACTCTCACACCACACACACACACACGTACACTCTCACACACTTTCTCACACACACACACACGCACACACACACTTACTTTCTCACACACACACACTTACTTTCTCTCACACATACACACACACACACACACACACACACGTGGCTCCTGTATGCGCGGCTGTGTGACGTTCAGAGGTCGCTCGTTCCTGGAGAAACTCTTCTCAGCCCGGTCGCCTGCGTCTCTGGATGTGCATGTTTTAACCGCCTCATGAATAATTCATTCCTCTGGAGTGGAGTGTATTCAGGGATGTGTCCAGAGTGTTTAAAACCCCTAAATGAGGGCGATTTGTTCCAGCCCAGCGGGTGGCATCACAGATTCAGAGTGTGTTTGTGCTGTCCTCTGTGTTCGCCGCTTCCCTCTCGCTTTGACCTTCTTTTATTGCTGCTGAGTTGACATGACACACAGTGCATGCGTAACCAGGAACTGCCCGTCTCCATGGCAACCCTCAGCCCGGCAACTGGAAGAGGTAGCAGGCGACACTTCAGAGGCTAAAGCCCACGAGGGGCAGTTTGACTGTCAAACACTGACCCTGCTGCTTCATGAGTGTGTGTGATGTTTAAAGATGATGCAGCTGTCGTCACGGCAACAGGTCACATGATGCTGTGATGGTAATATAGGGCCCATTTAACCGGCTGAGTGTGAGAGCCCAAGCTGAGTGTAGATGTGTCCCCTGGAGCCTCTACTGGAAAACAGTGTTCTTTTGCAATTTCCCTTAATAGTGCTGATATTACGTACTGCACCATATGTAATGAGCTGTGTTGTAATTGGCTAATCTCTGTTAAGCAGTGCACGTTATTTTTCACAAGCGTTCAACAACTGTCTGCTGACATCATGAGTGCCGAGTGGGTGTGAACAATATCGACCAATAAATATTATGGTCTGCTTTTTATAATCCAGTGAACTTGTTAGTGTTATGTGGATGTTTGTCATGTTTATGAAGTCTTAGCTGGGTTTGATCACATTAATGATCTGTCCTACAGCCCAGTTTACTTCGTGTGTGTGTGTGTGTGTGTGTGTGTGTGTGTGTGTGTGAGACTGCTAACCCTCAACATCTGTCCTCTTGTGTGTGTGTGTGTGTGTGTGAGAGAGAGACTGCTGACCCACAACATCTGTCCTCTGGTGTGTGTGTGTGTGTGTGTGTGCAGACAGTGAAGCCCAGTAGTCTCTGCTGTCAGGTGACTGTAATCTCCTCTTTTATTGCCGTCACAAGACTCAGATTTGCTGTGATGGACTGAGCTCAACAGGAGATGGTAATGCAGTTTCTGACGAGTCTGACCGTATGATGGTCATCAAAGTGTTAACCTCACTGGTCCAAAATAACAGTTTTTGCTGTGGGTGGGGCTAGCCATAAAACTAGAAACCATGTGACCAGTAAAATCTCACTCATGCAACTCAAATGTAACCGTGATAATCATGTAACACACGTGCAGAATCTCAGATGTATAGAGAAGTGTGTGCGTGCGTGTGTGTTCAGAGCGCTCTCAGTGACCGTGTGTTTGAAATGAAACCGCTGGAATCTTTTGGATCACATTCCTGTGGAGACCGGCAGTAAAGCGCACACAAGCTCTCTCTCACACACACACACACACACACACACACACACACACACACACACACACACACACACACACACACACACACACTCATCTGTCATGACTTCACGTCAGCTGACTGCAGCACTGGCTTGTGTGTTTGCATTATTGCTTCAGTAAGAGCGTGTTGTGATGTTCAAGGGGATCTGTGTGAGAGAATCTGCGTCTTTATTGATGTGTGTGTGTGTGTGCAGGAATGGGGAACGTTGATCCTGCAGGGCCGCTCTCTTGCAGAGTTTAGCTCCAACCCTGTAAATAACACTCACCTGTCTGTAACTTAATTTAATTTCTATGAAAAGATTTCCCACAAATTCTGTGTTGTGTATTTTCTGGTAATCAAATGAAGACATAAAACATTAATTCAATTTATCTTTTAATTTAATTTAACAAACTGAGCTTTATACTGTTAACATTAAAACATGGAGGAAAAATTTGGATTATTACTTAAAGTTTTGATAATTTATTATTACATTAGTGTTAGTATTATTATTATTACACTGAGACGGATCTAAATTCTGCTGTACAACAGTGATATATTTGTCAAGTTAAACCGAACTGTTATTTTGAGTTTCTGTTCAGTTGGTGCCCTTAAAAGTACCGAGTTCGGTCCCCAACCCTACTTCCAGCATCAGTAGAGCTTCTCCTGTGGCATCATGGGATAGGAAAGGGTCCATTGAATCTCACTGGAAGTATATGGTCATCTGGGGACTGTGCATTCGGCCATACTCTGGTCTTTATCACCTCCTGTATGTAGTAGGGAAGGGCCTGTGTGTGATAGTTCTGTCTGATATGATGAACACTGCACACCTCACCTCACCAGGTGTGTTCATTTATACCTGTTTCCCAGAGCTCACTCTCTGATGGTGTGTTTGCTCAGACACTGCTCAGCTCTGATGTCTCCTGTGCTTATCATGGGCAATGTTTGCTTTAAAAGCTTTACACACACACACACACACACACAGTGCATCCAGTGCTTTAAATGTCATTCATAAAGCCATCACACAATAGATGCAAATCCAGGACACCTGCCACACACACACACACACACACACACACACACACACTGATAACCGTCAGTCAGAACACACACATGAGGCTGTTTCACATGTTGTGTCTGTTGTGTCAAGATGATCTGCTCTGTTATTGCTCTCACAAATGTTGTGGCCAAACCCGTTGGCCGTGTGTGTGTGTGTGTGTGTGTGTGTGTGTGACAGACGGTGGTGTTGCGTTCCTCTGGATCCTGATTAGTTTTGACAGCTTGTGTTGATTGTTATCTGCAAGCATTGCAGTTTGGGGATTAGTGTGACACACACACACACACACACACACACACACACACACACACACACACACTCCAGTCTGTGTCAGACTGAATGGATTTGAAACTCAACGTGTGTTTGTTTGTGATTTCTTGAGTTTAATGCAGAATTAAAGTGTGTTTCTGTCAAAGGAGCCCAAACTCTGGGTAGTGTTTGTCAAATGTTATGATGCTTTTACCCAGAGGGCCGTTTGCTCTGGTGCTCCTGCACGTGTGTATGAGGACATGCCCTACACGTGATGATATCATGCATGCTTTCTCTTTCTCACAGCGTGTTTGCTCTTGTCGTTCATCAGTGGTTTTCCCCTGGCCGTGGGTCAGCTGGACGTCTCTCTGGTGTGTGTGTGTGTGTGTGTTGTAACAGCTGTGTGCTCTCTGAAACTCCCAGAGTTCCTCTAGCATGTTCGATTGGTCCTGATGAACATGAGGTGTGTGTGTGTGTGTGTGTAGTAGATCTCAGAGTCAGGGTAGCGCCATAATACATTTTTGACGTGAATGAAAACAAGGCTGTGAGGGATAGAAGTACAAAGTGTTCAGTGGGTTGTGCTGTTGTTCAGTATCTTTCCTAAAGCCTTCAGTAGTCAGAGCCCCATGAAACCGGTCCTGAAGTGTCTAGTGGTCCTGAAGAGCGTGATCAGATTGATGCTAATCTGCAGGCTGTGATTGAATTAAACTGTGTGTTTCAGAGTGAAGCGCAGCACTGTGTTCATTTACACACCGCTCATGATCTGGTGTTTAACACCAACTCCGTCTGCGTTTGAGTCGCTTTAATGGGCATTTGGGAATGAAACGTGCTGACCGTCTCAAATGTGCAGGATAACTGATAACAGAGTTATCTGAACAGCCAATCACTGATCCACTAGTACAGTTCACTTGAAGGAGTGTGTGAAGTCGGACAGCCGTGGAGTGGACATCGGCTGTACACTCGTTATTGCAGTGCATTGTGGGATTGAATGAGTGCACTGGATAGCGTCCACTATTATTTCGGACACCACTACAAATGGCTGCCCCCTCAAATAATGCCCTATTTAAAGGTATCAGGCGATTTCAGATTCAGCCACTGACTCATTTCACTCTTTCTGATGTCATCAAGCTCGCAGCTGATTGGTCTGTTAGTGACTGAGATGATTACCATGACATCCCTGTGTGTGTGTGTGTGTGTGTGTGAGCTCTGAGTGCTGTGTGTTTGCTCATGGTGGGGTTTGACAGCCTTTATTCTGATGCTCTGACAACATGAAAGAATGTTTTGATGCTTTTCAATCCTCATTCAGTGATTCTCTGTCTCACGGTATCGCTGTGCTGAAAGACGTCCCCCCATTATGATGATGGATATCATATGAGTAAAGCAGATTTGAGTTTTTCATGACCAGTTTACACACTCGGTCTGCTCTCAGAAATAATACACATGTTAAGAAACTCTCCATTCCGATTGTTCACATGTTATGCATGTGTTTTTATTGTCTTTAAATGTTATGTGTATGGGCTTTATATTGGCCTCTTTGCTCGAGCGCTGGTGTGAATGTGTTGATGTTCATCAGTGTGTCGTCAGGAAGGAGTGGTGTGTGTGTGTGTGGTTCAGTCAGGATGTTGTGTCTCAGAAGAGGTGATTGCTCATGATATGACTCTGACTGACCCTCTGTCCTCTTGACCCAGTGTGTGCTGGCCGTGATGACGACAGAGGTGGGATCAGAGACAGATGTGAAGAAGGAGCCGGAGAAGGGCCCTGAAGTTCAACAGCAGACGGACCCTGTGCAGACAGACCAGCCCGAAAAGCCCAGCGACGCCCAGCCTGCCTCAGCTACTGCTGCCCCACCGGAGGTAAGAGTCCAGATCATTCATACCCCTTTTCCACCAAGGCAGTGCTAGAGCTAGATCGGAGCCAGAGCCTAGTTTCAAATCGGTTCTATGTGTTTCCACACCCAAGCTCCGAGCCAGGAAAAGTGGTTCTTAAGTAGCACCAGAACATTGCTGGGCTAGAACAGGGCTAGAAGTAAGAACCGATTACGTCAGGCGCTGGGGGCGGAGTCAACAAGACCAACACAAATTGGAGATCCGCCATTGTTGAAATAGCAGCTAATGGAGCTAACAGCTGCTGCTCGTTTATAATCTCCGTCTATACAAATGACGGTGAACTGCATGAATGCGTTGGATTCGCTGTGTTTTCGTTGTGTTTTGATGCCGATGTAGGATCGTAAAGCCATGTGAATCAACAGTAACGCAACGTTTGCATTGTTGATGGAAGGCTTGTTCCATCGCCGTATGACAACAAGTCCAGCGAGAGCATATGACTCCTTATGCTTTTGATTCACTCATGCGTTTTTCATCATACGTGGATCGGTGTGCGCAGCGCCGATGCATCTCGAACAAGCCTGGTGTGTGTGTTTGTTTTCCGCTGCCCAGGGTTGCCAGGTTTTCACAACGAAACCCGCCCAATTGCTACTCAAAACAAGCCCAATCGCGTTCCAGGGGGGCTTCCCCGGTAAAAATCACATTTGGGGGTAAAATATGTGTTTTTTTGGCATGGTTGCCTACTAAAATTCGCATTCCCGGGGCTAAATATTACATAATTGGGGTCACTTCTACACGCGGTCATGAAAAAAAGCCCGCGGCATAACCGCAGACATGGCAACACTGCCACTGCCTCGCTAGCGTTGCTGAGAGAGATGAGACGTATACAGTGACGTAAGACGTGGCTCTGTTGTGGCTCTCAGAGCATGTGGAAAAGCAAACGGTTCTTAGAAGCTCCTCAGTCGAACCAACTATGAACTGGGACTAGCTCTGGCTCTGGACTAGCTCTAGCACTGCCTTGGTGGAAAAGGGGTATCACTACATCAACACAGTGATTGAGTAAAGACTGCTAATACTGTGTCCTCCGTCCAGCAGGAGAGCCCGGAGCCCGAGAGCCGTCAGGACGCATCCACGTCTCCGGAGCCCAGCAGCCCTCCTGCTGCAGCCAGCCAGAAGAAAGACAAGGGCATCTCTCGCTTCCTGCCTCCATGGCTTAAACGACAGAAATCACAGAGCCTAGAGAAAGCCGGAGAGAGCCCAGCGCAGCCCAAGAGCGAGAGCCTGAAGGAGGAGGAGGAGGAGAAGAGCCTGAAGGAGGAGGAGGAGAAGAAGAGCGAGCCGAAGGACGAGACGTACGGAGGAGCGGCAGCGGCCCCCAGCACAGAGACAGCAGAGGAGGAGGTGAAGGAGGAGAAAGCAGAGGAAGAGGAGGAGAGCAGGCCAGAGGAAGTGCAGGTGGAGGAGAAGGAGAAGGAGAAAGAGGAGGAGAAGTCAGTCGGCAGTGCTGACACACAGGTGAGAGCTGCTGCTCACACACACACACACACACACACACAGACCACTCTCTGAGTATAATGTGATGCCCAGTCATATTCTTTCGGTGCAGGTATTACGCATAATTTGAATCGTTCCCGCAGGTCTCATGCTTTAAAGTGTTATGATACCCTCCTGTTTTAGTCCGGTCGTTCACACCTCAGAGCTGGTCTCTGAAAACAGCAGTGTAGAGAGAGGAGACCAATAACACTCATTACAGACACATGAATATAAAATATGACCATGGGCAGAGGAAAAAACTTGAGGGTTCGTTGATGCATTTTAAAAATATAACCCTATATAAAATCAAACGAGGGAGAAACGCGGTAGAACATTTAAATTAAGAGCAAACTAAACGTCAGTTTAACACACAAACATGTGTATCAGAATAACCCATCGTGTCTTCATGATCAGTACGGCTGGATCATGTCCTTATTTGCACGTTTATTTCATTTGAAGAGACGTGATTAAATGTCCATGTTTAGAGCACTAGAGCATTTATTCATTATTAATAGGGTGAAATTATGGGTGAAAATTACTTCATTTTTATTGCTCCGATAAATTAATTATAAGAAATCCGATAACTAGATCCGATAAAAAGTATGCGTGCTGGTAAATCAGTCAATCAGTCTGATCCGAGGGTGCGGAAGCTTTCCAGAGAAAAGGCTAAAGCCATAAACAGAAAAGTTATGGATTTCATTGATGACCAATGCAGTTTGATTTATTATGTATTTGAAACACACTTAGAGACCTTCCTCATATTTATTCTGTTAAAATATATAATTTCAGAGAAATCTCAACTATGCTCTTTTGTTGAAGATGCACTTTATTTTTGTTGAGGATGCAATTTTTTTGCATAAATGAAATGTCAATGCATTTTATTTGAAAAACATGTGACTTGAAGTCTTATATACGTTCCTCATCCTCATGCACTAAAGGTAAATAGATGCAGTTTTTATGCATGAAATACTTGAATATAAATTTGTTGTCAATGAGTTAAGTGCAGATAAACCATATAGTTTTGTCATAGTTCTGTTAAACCCTTTCTGTTAGTAAGTATTGTGCGCCTTACACAAAAAAATAAAAGCATTTGAAGAGTCACGACTGAAATCTGCCATTATATAGGCCAGAGCTACTAAAATATCAGTTTCATCAGTGCCTCTTAGATTTTCTATTCTCCTGGGTGCACAAACTGCAGATTATATGGAAATTATAATAACCAATAAATTCATATTTTATATCCGAATTGGCCATGAGAAGGACTTAGTTATCGGTTATAATTTTTTCATATCGTGCATCCCTAATTATTAACATTTATTCACTTTAGAATGGAGGGTGTATGAGTAAATTATGCAACCATCGGGCCAGTGTTGCATCGTCACCTAAAGTTTATCATTTGCATGTCTTGTCAATGTAAACATTCAGGGCCATTTAAACTGTTCAGTACTCGTGCTCTGAGAGGGGGTTTCTCTGCACACACATCTCACGGACAGCTCGAGTCACACAACAGAGTTATTTTCTGTGTATTATAGCGCTTTAATGGTCAAAAACATACAATTATACACACAGTTGAGAGAGAACGCATGTGTAACGTGTAATTATAACAGATCTGGATTCTGTGCACTGGCTCTTAAAGCCACAGTGCGTGATAAAACAACCACAGAGGGCTTTAGTTGTAAGGAATTAGGATTAATAGCCTATGGATTTCATGCATACAGGACTAAATGACTATCCAGTGTTCAGTAGGGCTGGGAATCGAGAGACTCTCCATCGAGGGGAATCGACTCCTCTTTAAGAGCTCCTTTCAGTTCAACAGAGTTTAGCATTAATTTGTCTCTCGCTCCCTAATAATGATTGGAGTCCGTTTAATTTCTGCAAAAGGTTCTTTCGGACAGTTGAAATGAACCAGTTAAAAATAAAGCAATTCAGTGGTTCATTTGCGTCATGGCGTAATGACGTTTCATAGTTTTATGGATTGCTGAAACAGCCTATGGCTTTATTGAATATGTGAACGCATATCGTTGATTATTAGCCTACCTTCCATTCACTTAGGTTAATGGTGTTTATTGTCATTGTTTCCTTCTGTGATCCTGCATCTTTGACAAGTTCACTACGTTTTGCACCCAAAAACATAATTTTAGCTTAACTCGTGAAAAGGTTATGTTGTCCACAAAGGTAACGTAGGTTTTCAGAGCTGCTTGATCTACGATAACAGATGGAGATGTGAGGGTCATATTTTCATTTGAAATAAAATGCTGTTTTTTCTTTCTATAATCCAATGATAAAACTGAAAGAAAATGCACCTAGAGTACCGATTAATGGCAGCCTCACGCATCTGATTGACAAATAAACTGCACAGTCTTATATCATTGTTTTTGTTAATATTGTGGTTATTTTGCCTCATACATTCTGTGCAAAAGCACTTAAACAAACTGATTTATCTTAACTGTACACATGCATTTTAGACATGTCATTTTTAGTTTTAACCATGCAACAATAAATGCACATCCGTGAATAATGTGCTATCATGTTTATTTATTAAATGGCATTTACTGCTGGGCTATGGGCCATTTCAGGAGCATCCATAATTACTGTTTAAAATCAGAGTTATTAAAAATTTATCTTTTTTTTTACAAATAAAGTTTCAGAGAAGGATGCTTTCTACATCCCTGGGTCTAGGTTCCCCCAACAATATTGTAAAAAAAAAAGAAAGAAAAAAAAAGAATCGAAAACAACCATGAGGAAACGACTCCAATCGATTTTGAAACCAGGAGTCGAAATCGGAATCGATTCCAAAAATGTCAGAATCGACCAGCCCTAGTGTTCAGGTGATCTACAGTGGCCTCACACCTGAAAGCGTGTCACCTTTGACCCCAGTCATGTGACCTGATCCTCTCTGGATTCACACAGATCTATCATGAGAAGCGTTTGTAAACCTGTGGTCACAGGCACCTAAAGGTCTTCCTGCCAAAATAACAGCTTGAGGGTTTACCATCTCCAGCATCATGACAACACCGGCGTTTATTACACTGATGCACACGCGTCTTCCTCATGCTCTGATGTCATTTCCTGCTGCAGCTTCCTGTGGTTCGCTGAAGATCACCTCCTGTGATCCAGATCTAATTCAGATCAGATGCGGACGCTTCCTTACGGCACGCGCTTCTGCCAAGAAGCATCAGTCATCTGTCCGTGTTCACTCAGCATCCGCCCGCTGACATCATCCAGCAGCGATCCGCTCGGCTGGAAAACATGAGCGCACGCGCGTGTGTGTGTGTGTTAACTCTCTCTGTGTGTGTGTGTGTGCAGCCTGTGAGGGAGGAGAAAGAGGCCGAAGCGGAGGCGAAGGAGAGCGAGGAGAAGAAAGAGGAAGAGCAAGTGATCCAGCTGGAGACGAGTGTGCTGTCGCCACTCAAACTCAACAAGAAGATGAAGATGGTGGTGTGTCACGTGACCTTACTGGACGGCAGCCAGTTCTCCTGCGAGGTGGAGGTAAGACCCGTCCGTTCCTCGTGTGTGTGTGTGTGTGTGTGTGGACGCTCTCGCTCGTCCCTGCTGACAGTAGGTGAGGGGTGTTTCACTCATATTTATTTTATGATAATTCATGATGACAATAATCCTGCTGTGTGTATGGAGATGAGTGTGTTGCTTGGATTTGTGTCTATATATACTCTGATAATCTAACATGCACACGTCATCTCCCCTCATGAGCTGCATGGCAACACAACTCATTATAACTGTGTGTGTGCGCACTAGTCTGAGCGGCATGCGTCCCCCAGCCCCATACACATGTTTATTATAGATATATGGACAACCCTTCAATGGAGGAACTACTCATTCTAATAATATAAGATAAATCACAGGTATATGTAATATTTATAATACATATTATATTAACAATATAGTTGTGTGTGTGTGTGTGTGTGACGGGATCAGTCACTGTGCTGACAGGAGCATTTAAATGCATGGTGATGACCTCTGACCCTGCAGTGATTTGGTGAGTGTGTGTGAAGTGTTCAGAGGACAGATAATTGGGGGCCTGTCAACCCCTCAGTGTTAAACCACCAATGCCTGCTGTTAGTGAAATATATTATATTATTATATTATATTAATTTATATTGCTATATTTTAAATTAAATGTTATACAATATTTGTAAATCTGGAATCTGAGGGTGCATTAAACTCTAAATATTGAGAAAATCTTGTCCAAATGAAGTCCTTAGCAACGCATATTACTACTAATAATACATTTATGATATATTTATGGTAGGACATTTACAAAATATCTTCATGGAACATGATCTTAATATCCTAATGATTTCTGGCATAAAAGAAAAATTTATAATTTTGACTCATATAATGTGTTGTTGGCTATTGGCACAGATACACCCGTGAGATCAGGACTGGAGTTGACATTTATATTAAATGCATTGTTAGAGACATCCGTGCCTTGTGATTTTAAAATCTGGAATCTGAGGGTGCAAAATAATCTAAATATTGAGTAAATCTCCTTTAAAGTTGTCCAGATGAAGTCCCTGAAGGATGTTGGAGACATCTGTGCGGGTCAGGTGTTCTCGTCGTGACTTGAGTCGGTCTATTGGCTGAGAGCAGGGCAGGTGAGTGCTGGGATAGGATGGTCTGGGGTCTCATTACTGGCCGCTCTGAGTGTTGAACAGGCTCTGCTTTGTCCCGTCACCGGAAAGTGCTGAGGCATCACTAAGCGCTATTGTCCGGGTGTATTCATGCACGAGACGGTGGCATGTTTGCTCAGAGATGAGCGCGACTCTCTCCGGGCCGCATAAGCCGCAGCTCCACACAAAGCATTCCAGACCTGCCGCTTTATTGGGGCGGTGGAGACAAAGAGGAGGCTCATGACTGCCCATCCTCATGGATGTTTCCATCTCTACTGCCTTCCACAGAGCCTTTGTGCTTCTGTCCTCACGGCAGGATTGATGGATACTCAGGAGAGAGTGTGATGATGTACACAAACACTCAGCCAATCACAGCGCTGTGACCTATATAGCAGCTTTATGTTTTAATGCCGCAAGTGCAGAGATCCAGCCGTGTGTTTGTTTGGAAGCAGAATCCGGATGTGAGGAAACCTCGTGAGATTGAGCTGCTCCTGGACTCTGGTCGAGGGACACACGAGGCCACAGCGGAGGGTGTGTTTGACGCTAATGCTTCCGGACGTTCATTCACAAAGACTCTCTGTGATTTAAACCCTCTTCAAACATCCCATCAGCGATTCTCTGCGAATTCACAATTAAATTATTCATCTTGTTGTTCAGTCTGCAGTTGGAGATCCTTCTTTTGTCCTCATTCATGTTCTTCCTTCTTTCATCATGTTCTTTTCTTTTGGGCTTTCTCTCTCTCTCTCTCTCTCTGATCTCTTTTGAACAGATCTAGTCTTTCTCTGTCGTCTGATTGATAGTTTAGCAAGCCTTTTAGTATTACTGTAGAAACCTCCACCGTCTTTATGCTGTGCACTCTTATAAAAACAAACATGGGGATTGGGGGTGTGACGAGATCTCGCTAGATTAAAGTGACGAGGTGAAGAGCTGTCTTGTGTCATATTGTCATGGCGGAGTGTGAGGGGGAAGTTAGGATTGAATATGCCACTGGTACATTTACATTACGCCTCCACTGTCGTTTGGCTTTTTATAGAAATGAAAACATTTTATTTCAGATGGATAACAGTCGCTTCAATTCCAACACGAGCTGTACGACTGTAGTGCACTGACACTGATCACATGACGAGATGACTGACATCTGTTAATCACAGAACACACACCATCACGAAAGTAAACCCGAGCGCTCATTCAAGCGGGATTTCAATAAGTTACCACTGTATGAAAGCGAGGCATGAGAATATCTCCGTATGAGCGCTATCTTACGCTGGACTGTGTAGTTGTACCCATCTCTGAGCTCAGTCTCATGCTTGAAGAAACATTCACTCTCCATTTGCACTTTGAATATTGAGTACTTTGATTATTTGATTATATCTGATCAATTTGTGGGAAGGAGTTCAGTTAGGATGCGTTCACACTTGACATCTTTTTTGAAGCTGCCAGCGTCTGTCTTACATTATAATCCTATGGAGTAAACTGTGTTTTCAAAAAGGTCATGAGGGCTTTTTTTTTTTAAACGCAGACTTCTTTTCTGTAGCTCAGCGTCTTTTCAAGTTGAAAAAAGTAAAACTTTTCTGATAAAAACACCCTACGTCAGGGATCATCAACTATATTTGTCCAAGGGCCAGAATTTTTCTCTGCAGACACTGTAAGGGCCAGATACTCGTAATATAAAATAAAACTGAGGCCTGTCGCTTTTATTTGTCATTAGAACTATTTGCTGATGTGCAAGGCTTGCAATTACCATGTTCTTCTCTGTTATGTTGATGGTTGTTATTGAGACACTGCAATTGTGTGCAAATCCCAGGCAAGGAAATTTGAGATTTGTGAAAAAATGAGCACGTTCAGATGTTCAATGAGAGCAACGCGTTTATCTTCATTCTTGACTGAAGGCAGGCAATGGCACAAGCTACTTTTCAGAAGGCTTTTTTTCCCCATTAGATTAAAAAATGAATAAATATGGAACGGACCCGAATATTCGAATATTCGTTCGGTGGGTTGGTATTCGATTTGAAAATTTGACATTCGAATATCAATTTTTTTTTTGTGTTTTTTTTGCACACCTGGGAACCCTGCGAAACGGTTCTCATTCCCGCTTGAATAAGGCTGGCGACACACTGGCTGCGTGAGCGTCTCAGCTGCGTGGCCTGTCCGTTTTTATTTCTGCTCCCATATTTAACAGGTTGGAGTTTGCACACTGAGACGGGCGTCTCAGGCGCTCCAGCCACGCGGAAAACGCCTGCATGCTAGAAACAGAACCGACGCATGTTCCAGCAACCGGAGTGTTCTCTGGCTAGAGCGCAGAACAGCGGAGTATGGACTGAAGTGCATGTCTGAGCTTGTGTTTTGTTGCTTTGACATAGTGGAAAATAGAATAATAGAAACAAAATGTATTTGCATTTTTATCCGTTATTATCAATCTAAATTAATCTCGTTTGTAATTTAAGTTAATTTCGTTTGTCTTTATTTAAATTTCGTTTTTCTTTATTTAAATTGTTTTTTCTTTATTTAAATTGTTTTTTCTTTATTTAAATTTCGTTTTTCTTTATTTAAATTTCGTTTTTTCTTTATTTAAATTTCGTTTTTCTTTATTTAAATCTACCCTTACTGTGCCAATTTGTTAGTCAGAAAAATATTAGACTACCTTAAAAGTATTGCTTAATTTAACAGACCTGTGTGTGTGCGTTTTATATCACTAGTGCAGTGTCCGTTCTCGGAGCATAAGCTCTGCCCGCGTGAGGTGCGCCGCTTCCCGCTCGCGCTGTTCTGACTGTAGTTTACTAAAAGTTTATTAATTCTGAATGTGTGTGTCCATCCATATTGCACCAAATGCGACACTGCACTCCCTTGTGAAGTCGATTGGAATGAACGGTTCTCAAAATAATAAAGATGCAAACGGACATCAGACACAGATTCCTGGCTTTATTAGAGAGAAAAATATGTTCAGCCCCTCTCTCCGAAGCTTCGAAGATCAAAAAATGGTATTCGGACCAGCCCTAAACTTTTTCCTCTTACAAGGCTATTCCTGAATTCAGTATTATTCTGGGGGCCGGATGGAAATCTCTGCATGCCCTACGTCAAGCGCCTTTTTGACAGCTGACCAATGACAAGCGAGTAGCAAGACCTGAAAGTGGAGAAGGTGCCGGTTATCTGTATGTATAATTTAGTCTACAATAAAACGGAATATGTCAAAACGCCTCTTTTCGTTTGCAATTAAAACAATATTAAACATATGTTGTTCAGACAAGTGTGCATATATTATCACTAATTAAAATTAAATATGACAAACACAACCCAATGTCAGTTTATGTATGATCAATAATAGTAAAAAGTAAAAGGTAAGAAGCTATACAAGAAATAAAGCAAACAATTCAGTCAAACAAAGTTAGTGCTAGTCGTTAGCGCTGATCACATGTTCAACTCCACACACACCAGATCACATGTTCAGAGAGACGCTCTCTTTATAAACCACAGATTTGAGCTTTAAACAACTACATTATTGCCTGAAAAGTCTTAAAACTATGTTTCGTCACACGTTAACGGTACTATTTTATTTCGTGGGGTTTCTCATCAAGACATTTTGTATCAAGAAAATGTCAGTAGCACAAACTCAACTGACTGACAGAAGCCGATCAGTTGAGTTTTTGCAAAACCTTTACAAGATGATGAGTTAAAACATTTCAAATGCACATGCAGACTATTTTTCTCATCTAGTCATGTATTTCGTCATTGAGGATTTCTTACAAATACTGTGTAACGATCTGGTCACACCCCTAGTAGGGATTATCACGTTAGCTGTGGTTGAATGGCTCCCTCACACTTTTAATTCCGAAGCGTTCATCTTTCTTTGCTGAAGCCATTCTTGTGTTGATTTAGATGTGTGTTTGGATCATTGTCATGCTGAAGGTGTGAGTTCGCTTCATTTTCAGCTCTCTAGCAGACGGGAGAAGGTTTTTGATGCATGTTTAGCGGCTTGGATGTTTGCTTGGTCAGAAAAGGCTTGTCTCAGTAGCCCATACAGAATATGGGAGATAGTTGTCAGAAAGAGCTTCAACTCTTTTAATGAGAGATGCACCGATTGTGGTGGCCGCCATTTTTAAAACATTTTTTTTTAACAATTTACAACCATTGGCATATCGGCTATAGCATGAAAAGGCCGATATAACCGGTTTTAAATATCGGTATTGGAATCAGCCAATAATTGTTTGTTAAAATCGTATCGACCACAAAAATCTTAACGGTGCATCCTAGGGGTTTGCACAGACTAGTCGACTTTAATGCTCTGCCATGGCGCTTTAAGCTTGACGTCAACTAGTCACTGGCCTATAGAGGGCGCAACAGAATAAGCCATTTCCTGACACGCACACACGTTTGCAACTGTTAAAATGACAAAAAAATACATACTCCGAGAGCTCTCCACAAGACATGTTTGATTATACCATCTGGAGACTCAAAATTGATCGGGAGAATGCACGCTTATTATACAGATCAGTTAATCACCGTTCTAAACTATCACGTGGAGATCTCGCACACCTCACACAAAGTCATTTAGTAGCCCTGAAATGTATTGTCAACACTGTTCTGTGATTTATCAATAAAATAGCTTAGAAACTGAAATGTTCTAGCATTTATTTCTTAGTAACTAAAACTCACAGCTTCACTAGTAGAGAGACGCTGGCATTAACACGCAATCGCTCTCTCACTAATGCTTTCAATTTCATGTAATCTTTATTGTGCTACTTCATCTGTATCTGATTCAGAACGAGTAGAAATCTGTGAGGAAAAATAACCACCCAAAGACAAAAGAACTGATACAGAAGCTGTTATGCAGGAGCAATAAGCTTATGGGCAGCGCTGTGTCATATGCCAGAGCTGTCCTGTGCTCAAGAAAACCTGTGTTTGCATCTCAGCTCAAGGTTCAGGGTTATTTGTTCATTAATGACATCTCGACTTTCATCACATAAATGTTGACTTTAAAAAATCTGAAGTCGTTCAGCCCCTAGATGCTGCGTAAGCCATGGCTCTTGTAGGAGCAGCAACCAAGAAGATGTCAGAAATATCTTGGATACAAGAACCGCTGAGATTTAAGTTAATCAGAGTCACAAATGCAATAAATCAGAGATGCATCTGACTGCTTACGTTCACTTGAGATGGCTCACTGTGTTTGTGAGAAGGGCATTTGACACTTATTCTGTGTTTATTTATTTATCTGACCGTTCATGCTCAACATGGCATGAGAGAGAGCTGAATACTGTCTCAGACAGCGTGAACGTTGAGTGTTTGATTCTCCTCAGGAGTCTATTGTGCTTTTCATCTCTTTAATACCACACATCTCCTGCTCTCTTTATTTTGGGTTTATCCTCACTGTCGCTCGTTGATGCGTGACAGCACTTGAGTGGTGAAATCATGACTTCCTCTTCTCTAGCAGACCTGTGATCTGCTGTAGATCAGCTGACCTCATGTGTGATGTTGCGCTGTTCCTCTGGCTCACAGGTTCAGCAGTAGCTGTAAATCCCTCTGGTTTGTTGTGCTGTGAGCCGTTGTGCCGACACCATGAGAACACGTCTCCACCTGTGGCTCTTTCCCATCAGGCAGCTGTGCTCTCCGCCACTCCCCACAAATGAGCGCCGCGGTTTGTTTGCGCTCCTCGTCCCCTAATGCACTTTTCTCTAATGCACAATCATCCAGTATTGATCCACTGGAAACTCAGATCCATTAGCAGTGTATGTGTGTGTGTGTGTGTGTGTGTGTGTGTGTGTAGAGTTTACGGAGCGTAGCATCTGATCACTCGGTGAATCTGGTGCGAGTGAACGCTCTGAACGGATTAGTTGGTGTAATTGCATCCATAACAGGAGCTTATGGGTTTTGTGTCATGTCATAA
>JARQWZ010005211.1:0-83926 GCA_033150135.1 Gobio occitaniae | reverse complement strand
ATCTGATTCACACGGACCACTGTTCAATGTTCAGGAAGCACACCATAGCGCGCAATACATTTTGAATTTAGTTGGCGCGATGGCGGAGAGTAAAGATGTCCATAAACGGAAGAGAATGTCTAAAGTTTGGGATCATTACATTCTTAAAAAAGAAGAGAACAAGGTGCAATGTGTCTACTGCAAAGTAGACCTGGCGTTCCACAGCAGAACGACTTCAATGATTCAGCATCTGAACGGAAAATATCCACTCCATGCTGGTTCACTGAAACGTAGCCTAAGCCTATACATTGATGTTCGCTGATTTTAATCCCATACTGTATTTGTAGCGATGTCGTGATGCGGTTTGACTAGATATGACGTTTAGCTTTGATGTTTTTAAGTAGTAAACATATTCACGTTCAATTGCAAGAGAGTATTGCCTAGGTTACCATAGCAAATAGGCTCACCCCAGAAATGATATATTATTTGTTAGTAGCCTAATGGTAAATGCTGCAGGTGTAGAAATCTACATAAAAGATATTTACTTTGATGTCAGAGCTAGATTACAGCATGAAACCTGTTGTGCATATTAATAAATTAAATTGCTTTTCCTCTTCATTTTTGTTATGCATTATTTGTTTTGGTTGTTTAAAAACACACAAAAAATGTTTTTATCCGATTAATAGATTAATCGATCGATTAAGTGCTAGATTAATCGATTACAAAAAGAATCGATAGCTGCAGCCCTAGTTCTGGCTAAAGAATGTTCCCCCCTGGCAGCTGTGTTATCCTTCCTTAAATACTCCAACTAGAACAAAAGGGTTGTAAATATTTGCAACACATACAACACCTGGTTTTGGGGGAGAGGATCAGATATCTTTGAAGAGACCACTCAAAAGGGAGAACAGAATTCTCGTTAGTTTTCAATCTTTCTAATACTACTAGTGACTGTAGTGAAACTGAGACCATTTTACTATTCGCACCAGGACCTTTAAAGGACACCAAACATGAAAGGGATAAAACAATAGATTTACAAGATACATCATCATTGGTATATATGCATTTGTTGACTTGAAAACAGGTTAAGGAGAGGGCAAAATGGGGAGGGGGGGGGGGGGGGGGGGATGGGTGATGTCCCATAGTTTCTGTGAGATCTTCTCTCAAGATTAGTGACTTTTATTGTTCTATTGCTGGGGTTTGGATCTCAGCTTTTGTCTTAGCAGCAAAACCGATCCTTACAATCCCCCCTCTGATTACAAAGTTGGTGCTGTTCGTGTGTTAACCTTAAAAAGGTACACACATTCCTCTTAATCCATTTTTTCTCTTTCAGATTGATGGATGAAACAACCAAATGATAGCTCCAGCAAAGTTCCGGTTGTTTTTGGAGATAATGACTCCATGAAATTGATACTGCCGTCTGGAATACCCAAGTGTGTTAAAGAACTTAAAACTGAGATTAGGAAACAATGTGTAGTCACAGAAGATTTCAGGCTGCAGTATCTAGACCCTGACTTTAATGATTTATTAAATCTTTCCTCAACTGTGGACCTCCAAGACAAGGGAACAGTTAAAGTGGTAGCACAAATTGCACCAATGTCAAGTGCTTATGATGTCTGCTCTCATTCTTCTGCTGACACTGATATACGCTCATCTTCTCCATCACCAACAACTTCACTTTCAGCATCATTGTCTGATGTTTCGTCTGCCTCAGCTTCGGAGCCCATGTCTTCATCCTCAAAGCTGAGATGTCAAACCTGGCCAACAAATTTCCCAATCCTAAATTCCCCCATGAGGTAGAGCTGGAACTGCAGAGAGCCCATTAACAGTTCTTGAATGATGGCACTTTACTGAACATACACTCCAAGCCTAAACTGAAGTCAGAAATCCTTAAATCCTTGGCTGCAGAAATAATCAAGTATAAAGTTTACCCTAAAATTGAAGAGTGTGAAGAGGTTGCGAAAGCACTGATTATAAAGTGCCTACAGGAAAAGGGATCTGTTGGTGGGTTCTATGGCTGGAAAATCAGTCTACAGTGGAAGATGGGGAAACTATCGCCGTACCCTGCGGGCAGCTGGATGTTGCGAAATAAAGATACATTCTTTAAAAAAAAGTGTTAATTTTGACAGCAAATTTTTATTTAGTTTTAGTCATATTTTAGTCACCTGAATTGTTTTTAGTTTTAGTCCAGTTTTAGGCGACTAAATATCATAAGATTTTAGTCGACTAAACCTACAGTATATTTAGTCTCCTAAAATCTAATGAGTTTAGTTAAATTGTAATACATTAAGCATTTAAGATTTTTGATTTTGACATTTTGACATAATTTTGTTTTTGACATTAAAAATACACGAAAGAGAGCTCAATTCACTTTTTTGTCTATTTTTTAAAAACAGCTATATAGTTTTTTATAACTTTGTATTTCTATTTTTATTCAGTAGGCCATATCAGGTTAAGCTAAAGCTTCAAATAAGTTTGTTTATTTATTTATTTTTAATTTCAGTTAACATTTATTTATTTTCAAATAATGAAGATTTTTTAAATTGTTTTAATTAACTATTATTATGTGTCAAATACTAGTCTTTCCTCATTACTATAAATTAAAAGGGAATTAAATTAAATACAGTGTATTGTGTAACCAAAAAATTATATATAATGCATGACTTTTAATTATAAACAAGCTCGAAATACACATTGACTTGAAATGTGCCTTACTATTGCAGTTGCAGGAGCTCATTCAAGTTCAGATGAGAGAGATAAAATATGTATTGTTACAACCGTCTAAAACATATTACTATATAAACATAGTAAAGTAAACATTGTCCTTATTCATCAGCATTAGTTCATAAACAATTGCATGGCATAAATGTGCGCTATTCATTGATTGTGAATTGCTCTGGAGCGCTGTATTGGGGATGCGTAAGCCTGTAGAAGCGCAACAGCTCTAGTCAACAGCTGTTTTCCAGCGGTTAGATCAGCACGTTCAAATCAAATGTGCGCATCTGTTACACAGGACATCAGTTCTCACTGGATCTCTTCCCTAATCGTCCCTCCATAACATTTTCGTCTCTTTTTTATTTGTTGACGAAAATGACAGTTGATTTTCGTTATAGTTTTTGTCATCCAACACTAGTTTCTATTTAGTTATCGTCTCGTTTTCGTCAGTGAAAAAAGGTTGTTGACGAAAATTATTCGTCAACGAAATTAACACTGATCCCAACGTACCTATATGTCACTGCAATCGTCTTTATTATTACAATCCTCATCCAAACAAAATTTTATTAGCAACAATAATAATTTTCTTTATCCATCTGAGAGATGCAGTTTGTGTATCCAATGTTCATAAAGCAGTCTGGTGTTTTGAGCCTCCGTTCAGTCTGTATTTCACACAGATGATGAGAAGAGCTGGGGTTGCTCCGAAACAATCACAGAATACGTATAAGAGAGGTGGTGCCTTGGGGCCCTCAGTTTACATCAAGGTCTGGATAGCTTTCTTTCAATTACTTAATGTCAATATAAGTCTAACTTCATGTTAACACCCCCAGTCTAATGGTCAGATGGAACGTCTAAATCAGAAACTCACCAAATTCCTTTGCATGTACTGTCAACAGAATCAATCCATCTGGAGCCGCTTTCTTCCCTGGGCAGAATACGCACAGAACTCGATCCTCAAAACCCTCCACAAAGTTAACGCCCTTTCAATGTGTCTGAGCTTCCAACTTCCTCTATTTCCATGGTCTGGTAAATCTGCTGTGAATGACTGGTTTCAATGAATGAGGTTGTTTAAAACCAAGCACATGTCCATCTACTGTGTGCCATAAACAGGGGAAAAAAGCAAGCTGACCGTCATTGCCATCCCAGCCCCAACTCCACTACAGGGTGTGGCTTTCAACCTGGGACCTTCATCTTCATTTTCCTGGCAAGAAACTCAGTCCTAGGTATGTGGGTCCTTAAAAAATCCGGAGACAAATGAATCCTGTGTCATATTGCCTCCAATTACCTACTAGTTATCACATTTCTCCCACTTTCCATGTCTCACTGTTGAAACCTGCCAGTGGTCTGAGGAAAATGGTGACTCAGGCCACCCACCCATTATCATGGATGGCGATTTCAAGTGCGAGATTTGATAGATTTTAGATCTTATGAATGCCAGAGCCGAAATCTGGTAGATAGGGAGGGGTACGGTCCAGAGGAGAGGTCCTGGGTCAATGCGGATGACATCCTCGACCCTAATCTCATCGCTGAATTTCATAGGACTCACCTGGAGAGACCGGCCCCATGACCTTAAGGAAGACCTCGATGTCAGATATGTTCCTGGGGCGGCAGTGGCTCAGTGGTTCATGTAGGTTGTCTACAAACCGGAAGGTTGGTGGTTCGATCCCCGTTTCCACCTGACCAAGTGCCGAGGTGTCCATGAGCAAGACACCTAACCCCAGCTGCTCCCGACGAGCTGGATGGCGCCTTGCATGGCTGACACCGCCGTCGGTGTGTGAATGAGTGTGTGAATGGGTGAATGTGAGGCAAAATGTAAAGCGCTTTGGATGGCCGTAGGTCTGTTAAAAGCGCTATATAAATGCAGTCCATTTACCATTTACCATTCCTGTGTCAAGAGCCGCTCGCCGAATGGCGGTAAACTTTTCTCAATCGGCCACCGGAGGTCTCATTCACCTGAGTACTAGCATTTAGTATTGGACTACATTTCCCAAAAACCCACATACCTGGACTGAATACTGCACACCTGTTCCTCATTACTCAGACTATTTAAATCCCTTGTGTATGATTATTATAAAGATGAAAGTTACCCTCTGTTTCAAATAGGGAAGATTCGCATCATGAGCTAATAGTTGTTTAGCCTCTGGGGTTTTTTGGCAGGGAAGAATTGTTTTGCCTTTGTTCAACAGGGAAGATTAGCATCAAAAGCTAATAATTTTTTTGCCTCTGTTTTCAGTCAGGGAAGATTAGCATCACAAGCAAATAGTTGCTTAAGCCTCTGTTTTCAGGCAGGGAAGATTAGCATCATGTGCTAATATTTGCGTTGTTCTCTTTTTTGTGAAGGAACGTTAACAATAGTTGATCTGTGTTAACAAGTATATTGATCAGAGAAATTTTTGTGTTTTGATTGTGTGGAAACAAAGAAACTTCCAAAAATGTTTGGAAAGAATGCTAGACTGATTCCCACAACTGAAAAAGGTGGTCCTGTGACTCCTTTGTGGTCAGAAAGTGAATTCAAATCATTGTTAGGAGTGCAAATTAATCTTATAGTCACTGAGAAAGTTAGACAATAACTAACTCAGAAATATGAGATCCATCCAGACAAGACTTGGTCGGTTGATGACTGTAAAAGGGTATTAGGAGCATGTATTTGCAAGAAAAATGTGAAAGGCATTATTTGTTGCCACAGAGAATTTGGTTTAGCGCTAACCAGACAACAGTCTCAGCATATCTCAGAGATAGAGAAACAGAACAAAGAGCTCTGTGCTAGAGTAGCATCTTTGACTAAGAAATTGAACCGCAACAAAGATAGAGAAAACCGATGTGAATGAAGTAAGTCAGCCTGATAACGCTTATCCTGACTTACACGCTTTCTTTGAAACAGATGTAGCCATTCAATCAGTATCTGATGTGCCTGTTGATTCAGTGAAGGTATGTGGCGCTAGGAGAAGATCACATGGACAACAGAATTCAGAGGAATACTTTCACTTCCCTCAATTCCAAGTTCAAACTGTTGCCAAAGTGCTAGGGCCTAGAGATATAGAAAGATTATCCCAGAGCTTGCCCTCAGCACGTACACATTTTTCAGAATTTAGAAGGATATTGTTATGCAAAATGTGTCTCTACGACTGTCGTTGACAGAAGTCACACAGCTGATGTCACAAATTCTAACTGAATCTGAATTCAACAGTTTTGAGTCTGCTGTTACTTCTGAACTACAACATGCCAGTAAAGGCGATTTGAGAGAAGGTGTTTTGAAAATTCTAAAGAATATCATGGGTCCTAAAGTAGAGGAAAGAAGAGTGCAAAGGAAAGGAGAAACTGTGAGTGAATTCACTGAAAGGTTTTGTCAGTCAGCTGTAACTTACAGTGGAATAGTTGATGATTCTGAATGTGTGCTAGATGACAAGGGACCCTTAGTCCGCATCTGGTCAGATGGTCTTTTAGCCGAGTACAGAAAAGCATTGCCATTCCTAGAACTAACTTGGTCTAACAAAACCCTCAGAAGTAACCTAGAAAAGTTAGTTACATGGGAAAGAGATGCTGATGTTAAGGCAAAAGTGAGAGTAGCAGCAGCTACGTTTAGCACAAGGAATCAAGACAAGAGATGGCCTAAGAGAGAAGGCAAATGCAACATCAGGTCACTGGAAGAGAGTGTAGGAAGTAGTTGCAAAATAGTAAAAGAAATACTTTGCATAATTCTGTTCCTTCTCAGCCCGCCTACAACTCTGAAGTAGTTCCGACCAGGGTACACTTAAACTTTAGGACAGCACGCTCAGGCTCTTCTAAGAGCACAAAAAGAACAGGAAAAAAACGAATTGTTGGGGCTGTGAGTAGCTACCTTTCCCCTGTAATCCATCAGAATGACAAAATAATTTTTGTGAAAGGTAGCATACAAGAGAACGAGATTTGACTTTTTGCTTGATACAGGTGCAGAAATTACAGTAATTCCTACAAAATTGTCTGAAGGTTTAAACATCCCATACAAGAAAACTAAACTTTAACTGGTGTAATAGGTGGAGATTCTGTTTTGTATGAAACGCTGTCCATAGAGGTACAGTTAGGCCCAAACACTCTGACTACAAAATTGCTATGTGCTCCATTAAATACAGGTGCAATTCTAGGCATGGATCCACTCAGACAAGTACATCTAACTTTAGACGATGTCCTCAGAATCTACTAGCATAAACATTTCCTCAGCACAAGTTTCTACCAATAGTGCAACCCCTCCTGAGTATGCTTTCTTATAGAATCATCCAATTTGGGCTAAAGACAAGGATGATTGTGTGTTTTTGATAGGCGTAGAACCAGTCAAATTGACAGAAACTCCACCTCCTGTAACCAAACAATATCCGCAATAAAAATAAATTGTTGTGCTTTTTGCAAAATAAAGAAAACAAACATGATGTGCGATCTGCAGCCTCTCTGTCAAAGACATTCATTCAGATAGTCTTCAGAAAATGACCTCTAGCTTAGTGAATACTTGTCTCACAAACATGAGACATATGTCTAAAGAAACGCTGAAATGTCAGGTTTTAAACAATGTAAACCAAATCAAAAACAAATATTCTGTGTTTATGTAATCTGGTTGAAAGCAGAAAGATGTTAGTCGTTCCTGAGCGGCTCATTATACACTAATGCGACCACGCCCATGGAGCACGCGTTCTATTGAGATTCAAATACTGAGGCTCCGGAGTCGACGCCCACACATCAACTCAAACAAACACATCAAGTACTGCTATCCTACTTCAACTACATTGTTTTGAGACGCGTTTAATAATCCTGGAATAATTCTCCATGAAAAGCTGTTTCTGAAAGCAACGATCCCCCGCTGTGTGTAAGTAGGCAAAGTTTGTATCTGTGTGATGTAAGCATCTGTGAATATTAAACGCAAAAACCTGCGCGAGGACGCACTGAAGCTTTTTTTGTTTAAATTAGCTCAAAATTACTGTCAGATGTAAGTAATTACCTTGACAAACTATACATCATTTAAAAGATCTAAGACTCAAGCTTCCATTTTTGACCTCTGTTTTATTCTCAAAGTCATATAGTGACCGTCATTTGTTAATATGTGTCAGGAGTTATTAATATGAAAATGGCGTCGGTACCTTAGATTGTAATATGAGCGTCAGCTGATCTCATTCATAAAACACTCCTCTATTCTCATGAAGACTCACGACAAAACAACATCCCTCAGGGCTTTTAGTTCAAAAGTGTGCAGATGAGGAGAAATATTGATAGATTCTCATATGTCTGTGTCAAATTTCTATACAGAGAAGTGTTATTTATTCAATCGCAGATGTAATCATTATGAGCGCTGGATTCTCTGTGTTGGTGTTTTCAGTTCATACTGGCAGCCGGAGGGCGCTCCGTGCACATGTAGTCCATTTACGGTAGACGAAGAAGATACCATGTGACAATCTCCCTGACATAAACACCTTCCAGAAATCGCTCTAACATGCAGATAGACACGTTTGAAGATAATAAACACACAATCGCGACAATATATGGCTTATCTGTGTTATTTATACCATGTTGGGTGTTTTCATAATAGATTACATTTATAATGCAATGCTATTCAAGCTTTTATAATTATGCAGAATATTGTAAAATGATAGATTTTCTGTCTGATTTTTTTACCCAAAGCCAAATGAAATAACAAAGTTATTTAAAACATTTGACTTGTGATATAAAGTAAGTTTGGAGTAAAAACCTGGTTTTAATCTCATTGATTGTTGCGTTTTAATAAATTGGTGTAATAAATTATAAATTATGGTTTAATAAATCATAACTTGTGGCAGATAATATCGATTGTTTTAAGCAAAAACTCACTTCATTTTGAGTGCCCCTACCCCCCACCCCCCACAAGACATTTTTACTTTTCTAGTAAATTAATCTTGATTTAAAAATTTGGACTGGAAACAAGAAAAAATACCAAATAAGAAGAGCATTTTTTGCAGTGTAGTCAAATCTTTTGATCATTTAAAATATAATAGGCCTTTGGCTACATTCCAAATAAAATAAACTACAAAAATATATATTTCCTTTGCTCTGTTGCTCTCTGTCCCATAGGCCTACCTGAAGCTCATTCATTATGCAGGCTATTATTATTTTGTCCTCTCAGGTGATCTCCAGCATTATTCATTAGCTATCACGCCTCCTCGCATATTGGCTTTGTGAAGAAAAATGTCTTACAAATTACAAATTAATATATTGTTTTATGTGAATGAGTAGGCTCAATGATTCTCACATCAGTTTAAAGAAAAAACTCTCTGCAAATACACCCTGGAGTCAAAAGTCTTGTGAACACATATCTATTGTGTGTTTTGAGGCCTTAATTTTTTAACCGTGCATAAACATTTTTATCTCAAAAATACAAGCATGTACATACATGTTGCTCACATATTATGGTAGCCCAGTTTGTGCTGAATACAGTGTAATTACACTTTTGCCATTAATGTGTTTTACAATTACAATAGTTTGTTACCCAGTGATAGGGCTATGCATGACAACCGCACCACTACGGTGGCGGAGGTTCTGCGTGCTACTCGTAAACAAAGAAGCTGACGAACAGCGGTCTTTTGAATCGGCTTTGGCCGCGGCTCTGGAAGACTTGGAGTTAAGCTTTTCTTTGAGAAAAGAACAAAGAACGGCACTGAAGTTATTCTTAAGAAAAGAAGATATGTTCGAAGTTTTGCCTACCGGATACGGCGAAAGTCTATCAACTAATGTTAGCTCGGCTTCACCTTCTTCTTTGCTCTGGTTGGTTGTGGCGCTCATGGCGCTATCCAATTGCATGCAGAGGGAATTTGAAAGACAACCGTTTATCCCGCTCCTCAGAAGGAGCCCTGTTAATGGTGCGTTTCCAGACCCAACATCTTGATGTGGGTCTGGCTTGTCAGGCTGGCACAAACATTTATTTACAAAATAAATAATAGGTTCGCAATTAAATGTTACATCGCAGCCATGGAAATATATTCTATTCATGCCGAACGAGAGAGGTAGGCTTTGTGAGGTGAGCTACATTTGAGCTTTGCCTGTCATCCGCTTTTCCACGAATTTGACAATAGGCTTGTAGGAGCCAATATGTGTTTGGAAGGGTGATGTTATTCATATCTTGACCATCTTACCTATGCTGTAGGTAGGTGTTTTGACAGCAACAGCGGTGAATGTATGTAAAACTTCCCTTTGGTGAATGTATTGAATATTCAATTGGACATTATGCACGGTGGTGTTTGTGGAGCCAATAAACTGTGTATAGTGATGCAACAGAAGAATGGTCTTCTCGTTTCTTATGGATGAAGTAAACCATGTAAAACCAAAGCAAGAAAGTAAGTCAACCCAATTTCTCCGGGAGCAAAACAACTCAGTAGCTTAAAGTATTAGATTTAGCTCCTACAAGGCTTACTGCATTTTGGACATGGAATCTCTTATTTATTTTCCAAAATCTTCATTTACGTCTTTCACAGGGGATTATAAACGTTTCTTCCTTTTGTTTGCTTTTAATTAAGAGTATATTCCCATCATTTACTGTGGTAAAGTAGAAAACTGTGTAGAACATTTTACTTCAAATTATATGTGTAGTCTATATTGCATTTCATACACCGGAGATTTTTAGTTTCGCTTTCTGTCGCAGCACATAATCAAACAAAGCCTAAAGTTCTTGACCCTGTGGAAGATATTTTTGTTTTTCACACCTTTTACTACAACTATCAGTTTTGGGACAGGAGAAAACAAGATATTACGATGCCCGAAATTACTAAAATAAACATTCATGCTTAAATGGATGTTTGGGTCGTTTATATTTTTATTTTCAAAATGTATGCTATTTAATATATATATATATATATATATATATATATATATATATATATATATATATATATATATATATATATATATATATATATATATATATAAACTTTCACATTTTCATTATTTTCATTCAGTGTCAGCAATTTAATCAAACATTTAATCAAATTAAAAAAAAAAATTATGCTTATTTACTGAAATCATTCAACTGTTGTTATATTTAGGCCTAAAGCACGATTTAAACCAATGTGTTTCATACATTTTCTGATCGTCTATTGCAACCGACATGCGCAGTTGAACCCGCGTGACGTAGGCTGAAAATTGGCCTATACCTTTATGATCAAGCCGGTATTGTTTATTTAACTCTGTCATCATAACATAATATACACAACATAATATGTGACCCTGTCTGTGAAAACCCAGCTAAAGTCATTTTTTTGTCATTCGATGTTTTATACATAAAATCATCTTACATAATGTAAAGAACATTCTGTGAAAATATAACCTTGATATCTTTAATATTGACTGAGTAAGATCATGTCAAAAGTTAGCTGAATTTCGGCCTCAGAAAATCATGATTTTGAGAAATTCCAATTTTAAAATCAAGCTTATTTTTGAAATTGTAAAACATTTTAACCATTATTATTCTGATAATGTGCCATATACCACATTAAAGCTAAGATTCTCACATTTTCAGTGATATAGGACACATTTATGGTAAAATTCCTAGTTTTGTAAAACAAATCTATTTATTATGATGTGCATGTCCAAAAAGCGTGAAACATTGAAACCTACAGTCGTTGATTTACCAAGTCAGTTCACTCTAATGATTTGTAGACTATAACTTTATTAGTAAAATGAAATCTCAGTAGAAAATGTAATTAATAGGCCTATATATATCCATTAATATATAAAACATCCATAGAAAATCTCACTGTGTAACATTTGGAGTAAATCCAGGACTAGGCCTAATGCCCTAACAAGTTAACAGGTCAGTCTCAAACTTTGTGCAGATAGTTAGTCATAACTGTGAATCTTCAATTGTCTCACAATTCGATTAGATTATGATTCATTAGGATTTTTTCATGTCTCATTGTGCTTAATAACTCTTTTAGCCCACATAAAGCACGTCCTGCACTTTATGTTCTCATTCATGCATGTTTTATTCGTATAGGTTTACAAACCGAAACCAAAACATCAGACGTAAGAGCTTTGCTTCCGAAGGACACATGCAACTTTTTTATATTAATATATAATACGGGTTCTTTATTTAGCCTACAAAAAACAGTAGGTCTATATTAATCATTATTAATTAAACTATCAGCTGTTCTGTTCCTTGCACTTCACTTGCCGTGGCCGCTGTCAGAGAGCGAATTCATAAACCCAGTGCCTCAGCATCAAAAAAACTAACTATTTAGACACTTAGCAGCCATTAAATGTCTTTAAAATAAGATGGATGTATAGGCAGAAGGTGGAGTTAGGAAACAAATAAACTGTTCCTGAAATGTCGGTGATGGCACAAAGAAATCCACACAGAAATCGGAACCCGGCTTAAATCGCCGTTTTCTTGCCTTTCCCGACACTGATCTGATCCTTGGTCGTGCGGATTGAAATTATGGTCTGTTTGCACTTTGTAATTGTAAAAAATACGTTTCTGAGCCGAATGATATAAGAATCAGGAGTTGTTTCTGCGTCCAAAGTAAACAAAGAGACGATTCAAATCAATATTTAAGAAGCCCACGTCCTGTATTTTTTGGTGCAAAATAATAAAACGTAGCGTCAATAAAATCATTAATTTCAGTATTTATAATATTATAAATGAAAAATTGAGTACTGCATCTCAAAGCCCTTGGTATAATCTATCATTTACAGCAATAAACACAAATTGCCTGTTTTGGTCATTTTTATGGCAATGACTACTTTGACGCTCTATATCTCATTAGATTATGCGACTTTAGCCGGGGTTTCACAGACGGGCTCACATATACATTTACATAACTCCAATACATTATATCTTTGTTGGAAAGTGTGTGGTCTCCTCCTCTCTGCTGCCATCTTGTTATTCCTAACTAGGTTAGGATACCTCTCCAGCACTCTTAAATAATTTAGGAGCTGAGACCTAGTCTTAAAGGTTAGTTGACCCAAGAATTAAAACTCTTGTCGTTAATTGGTCACCCTCGTGCTGTTCCAAACCTGTAAGAACTTTGTTCATCTTCGGAACACAAATTAAGATATTTTGGATGAAATCTGAGAGCTTTCTGACCACCCCTTTACTCTTAACGGCTTTATACATAATTCCCCAGGTGTGTTAAAGGGATAGTTTACCCAATGGTAAAAAAATGCACTTACCCACAAGTTGTTGAAAGTTGTTCTGTTGAACACAAAAGAAGATATTTTAAAGAATGTTGGTAATCAAACAGTTGACAGTAGCCGTTGACTTCCATTGTAGAATAAAAGGGAAATCAATGGCTACTGTCAACTGTTTGATTACCAACATTATTTAAAATATCTTCTTTTGTGTTCAGCAGAACAAAAACTCATACAGGTTTGGAACAACTTGAGGGTGAGTAAATGATGACAGAATTTACATTTTCTGGTGAACTATCCCTTCAAGGTTGGAGTGGAAACACTTTAAGTGTCCTGCACATAGCCTTGACCTCAACCTCACTGAACACCTTTGGGATAAATTGGAACTCTGACTTCATCCCAGGCCTCCTCACCCAACATCAATCCCTGACCTCAGAATCAACACAAATCCCCACAGCCACGCTCCAAAATCTACTAGGAAGCCTTCCCAGAAGAGTGGAGCTTTATTATAACAGCAAAGAAAAATACTTCTGGAAAGGCACATTCAGCAAGCACATATGGTGTAATGGTCAGGGGTGAACATACTTTTGGCTGTATAGTGTAATGCAGAACTGATATGTTTGCAGAAACTTACCGTAGTTGGGACAGTAATGAGTGCCACCCTCAGAGGTGCAGTGCATCTGAATTTGGGAACGGTCGTAGGTTTCTCTTAAGATAAAAGAGGTGTCGCCTTTATGGGTGTTAAACTCATACTTAAAACTATCCCATGAGTGATTTTCATATCTGACATAGATGTAGCGATGGATTAACTTCTCCTCCTTATAGGATGTTGTACAGCCAGCATTGATGCGTGTAAACTGGGGAGCAGAATTATACATCAGTTTCCATCAGAAAAGCAGCAAATAAAATGACATGTAAAAAACAGTATGGCATTGTGAGATTTTCATTGTGAGTCATGCACTCAGTTATTATCTGGCTAATCAGAGGACATACTAACTAGGAAAAAAATAGCTATGAAACAGAATTTAGAAAATAGAATTGCATAAATAATCTGGTGTAGTGAATGCTCCAAAAGTTCTTACCCCTCTGCTCTGGGTGGCAAAGTGCCAGGTATAAGGAGTCTGATTTTTGACTGAAACCTGGGCACCCATTATTCAGGATATTCTGTTACAGTAAAACATTAAACATTGGTCAGTTGTTTTATAGTTATGCAAGGTAAGATACAAAAAAATGGAATTGCATTAATTATAATTAAAGTAAAAAAAAAAAAAAAAAAACAGAACCTGATTTTATTCCTGTGAAGAGAAGTCCATGGCTGTGAGAAAAGTGAAGTATCTCATGCAATCTGCTGCTCTTTATAAACTGTCCATCACAATGTGAGGACAGAAGGGGGCTGAGCTTAGGACTATTTAAGATATATGAAATTTATAAGCTATAATCATATCATAAATGGTCCAAAATACAGATAAAGTACAAAATACACTTAAAGTTGCCAGTGGTATTATTTAACTGCTGTGTTCTTGTTAAATCAGTTATTGTCTTAACAAGAACCCAGTAGTTAAATATTATAACTAGTAGAGTTCAAAACACACACACTTAAAGTTGCCAGTGATAATATTTAACTACTAGGTTCTTGTTCAATCGGTTATTATACACTATAGTGTATGATAAATCAAGAACCCAATATTTACATTTAATCATTTAGCAGACACTTTTATCCAAAGGGACTTACAAATGAGGAGAGCAATAGAAGCAATCAGACAAACAAGGGGCAACAGCATGCACGTGCTGTAACAAATCTCAGTTAGTCTAGCACAGTACACAGTTTTTTAAAGAAAAGCGAATAAAAGTGCTGTTCTTGATTGGTCAGGTGCTGCTGGAAAAGATGTGTCTTTAGACGTTTTTTGAAAATGGCTACAGGCTCAGCTGCTCGAATTGAGATAGGCAGGTCGTTCCACCAGGTGGGAACGGTCCAGGAAAGGTCTGTGAGAGTGATTTCATGCCTCTTTGGGATGGCACTACGAGGCGTTGCTCACTTGTAGAACACAAGCCTCTGGCGTGTACATACGTCTGAAGGTACTGTATAATGATGCTGAGCCAGTGTTGTCTTGTAGGAAAACACCAGTGCCTTGAATTTGATGCGAGCGGAAGGCACGTGCAGAGGGGAGGCCTTTGGGGGCTCGAGTCCCTGCCCTTATTGAAAATTAATATTAAAAATTAAAAAAGTGCCCCTCTCAACAATCATCAATAATATTGTGGCCAATAAAACAGATTTGAATTATAATTAATTTAACAATGTGTACAAAACAGTAACAACACGCTCAAAAGTCGGAAAATTCTTTTTTATCTTTTATGTATCTGTCAGTCTGAAATGTTGTTGCCATGACGCGTTGCTATGAGTGTCCTGCTTGACTGCTTATTCTGACACTGCCTCCTCTATATTTTTTCTTTTTGATTATTGTAATTATTCAGCTCATTGTAAAAGTAATATACAATAAGTTTGTATCTATAATCCCATATTCATAATTGTGACCAAACTGTCTGCTAACAACAGCGGTCGGGAACCTCTAGGCTCGCGAGCCATATGAGTCATTCAGTGAACACCTGTGATTCAAACCATTCTCGTCATTAATCAAAGAAATGTAAGCTGTCAAGAAGGAGGCAAGAGGCAGTCTCTTCAAAAAACTTGAGACAATAAACAATATTACAAAAATAAAACAATGCAAATATTAAAACATGTTACATTAAAAAGTATAAAAATCCCTCGTTTTTATAAAGTAACACTGTCCAACAGTGACAGCCGCAGGTAAACTTACAGCTGTTGCCTGAGCCCATTGACTTTTAACAGACCCGCCAAAGTCGCGTTATGATTTGATCGGTTATGAATGCATTTGATTGGTTCACCCGATAAATCCCATCTCTTGATTTCATGCGCATTCTCGAATCGGCCTGAATGAAAGACTAATTAAAAAGTAAGTGAACAACTTATGTTTATTTAACCAGGAAAATGAAGTGTAGGGACGTATATTTACATTTGATATGTAAAAAAAAAAAAAAGTGAGGACTTTGCCTCTTCATTTTAAAACACCATCGCACACCACTGAATGTAGGCTACTATTAATTGTTATGGTGGAAGTAATAGATATGCCCCTGAGGAACTCTCTGCACGTCCCTGGCTACTGGCAGCCAGTCCCACACTGATGGCTTTCTTTGGCTCGTTGAAGACCACCCTCGCCGCTGTATTCTGGATCAGCTGCAAGGGTTTGATGCCGGAAGGCCCACTAGAAGAGCATTACAGTAGTCCAGTCTGGAGAGAACAAGAGCTTGGACCAGTAGTTGTGTGGCCTGCTCCGATAGGAAGGGTCTAATCTTCCTAATGTTGAATAGTGCAAATCTGCAGGACCGGGTTGTTGCAGTAATGTGGTCAGTGAAGTTTAACTGATCATCAATCACAACTTCAAGGTTCCTGGCTGTCCTGGACGGAGTAATGGTTGATGATCCTAGCTGAATGGAGAGATTGTGGTGAAGTGCTGGGTTGGCTGAGACCACAAGCAGTTCCGTCTTTGCAAGGTTGAGTTGAACTCAAAGGTTGTAGTTTTCTAAAAGTGCTTAATTTAGAGAGGGATTTCTAAATCAAGTGGGGTTACCCGAGCCTGCTTAAATGTAACTCCTAGGTTCTTTTTTAATGCATATGATCACACCGCTGTGATTAGAATCACATGATCAACTACTAAATTCAAATGTGTTCTCGTGCTTTGGCTGGCGCTGAGCCAGAGACGGACACGCTCAATGCTTTTCACATATCACAACTATTCAGTGTTTTGAACCACATAATGTTCATTTTAGGTTTCATACATTTAAATACACATAAGTACTAGCAAAATAATAGCATGAGTTTTTTAAGGTGACTGTTATTTTAGAATGTATCACCTTATTATTTCCATGGTGAGCGTCAAGCTTTGAACTTGCGTGTGAAAGGGTTAGTTATTAGTCAGTTATCATATATCCATGATAGGGAAAAAGCTGAATTTACAGAAAACAGGAAGGGGGAAAAAGAGTATCTGTGAGAAAATCAAAGAGAAAGTGTATCTGTGAGAAAACCAAAGAGAAAGTGTATCTGTGAGAAAATCAAAGAGAAAGTATATCTGTGAGAAAATCAAAGAGAAAGTGTATCTGTGAGAAAATCAAAGAGAAAGTATATCTGTGAGAAAATCAAAGAGAAAGTTCAAAGAGAGATCAGAGAGAGTTCAGTATAATCTCAGGTTTCTAGGTCAGGAGCAACAAGCTGTAAAGTAACTCATTACAGTTTTCTGCAGAAGTTTGATTAAGTTTATTGGCTACATTAATATTTTTACTGTCCCATACCAAAGTCCAGTAGACAATATTGGAGGAGCACTGCTCCTGAAAGCTTATGTCGACAAAGTAGTGGTAGATAAAAAATAAATACAGATACAGTTCAAAACAAAAATTATAAAACCAATAATTTATCACAACATTGTTTTTACATTCCTTTAACTCACTCAATTTTTTTATATTATACCAGAATCAACTCATTTTTTTAACTTAGTTTAATGGAATAGAAGTTGAAATGACTTAAAATCCAAGTTGATTGTACTTAAAGGTCCCGTTCTTCGTGTTTATTTGAAGCTTTGATTGTGTTTACAGTGTGCAATATAACATGTGTTCATGTTTCGCGTGTAAAAAAACACAGTATTTTTCACACAATTTACTTATCTGTGTACCGCTGTTTCCACTGTCCTAAAAACGGCTGGTGATTTCCTTGTGCTATGAAGTCCCTCCTTCAGAAATACGTAACGAGTTCTGATTGTGCAAAGCGGTTCCTGTGCTGTGATTCGACCACAGCTTAGCGCACGTGAAAGCGGTTCCTGTGTTGTAATTTGACAGCAGTTTAGCACACGTTGGAAAGGTCACGCCTCTTAACGGAGAGATGTATGCGTTCAATAATCTGTAGAGTTAATCTCTACAGCGTCCCTGGGAAAGCCAAACAAAGGTGATTTAACTCCTGGATGAAAATAACAGCGTCTCGATGACATGGCGATAAACACACTCAACGCAACAGTTCCTTTTCTCCACGCGACCGTCCGCTTCTCCACGTGGGACAGCAACAAGACCGCGCCCCCTTTTTCGCGTTTCTTTGTGGGCGGAGGTTAGTCTGTTCTACTGCTCTACTGACGTAATTAAAGAAGGAAGTACCAGGATGTAGTCCAAGCCAGCCGTTCGCTGTAGGCTTTGAAAGGGAACTTCTGTTAAATAAAATATCTCGCTTGGCATTGAACTTTGAGCTTTATAATTTTACAGGTATTATTTATGCTCTAACAGCAACATTACACACTAACTAAAGTTTGAACAATGGAATCGTGAAGAAGGGGACCTTTAATTTAAGGCAGCAACTTGTCATTTTTTTTATTTTTTTACTGTGCAGTGTCTCTATTATGGCATTTAGGTCTGTATTTGTTATCTGAAAGGTGACCGAGGGTCTGAGAGAGTGTGTGTGTGTGTGTGTGTGTGTGTGTGTGTGTGTGTGTGTGTGTGTGTGTGTGTGTGTGTGTGTGTGTGTGTGTGTGTGTGTAGCGTCTGGAGTGTCTCTCTCATGGGATCAAAGTGATGAGTCGTTTTGAGAAACATCAGAGATGCTTTTCTCTTCCTCAGCTCTGTATATAAATTAGTATCCCTGCTAAAATGGCTCCAACAAGTCTGAGTTAAATGGCCTCACTGTCACCTTTTATGACCGGCAGAAGTAACGCAGGCCGCACCGTTATCGCCCTTTTGGAACTTCAAACAGATTCCAATCTGAAAAGCCCAACTCTCTTCCCCCTCCCCATGGAGAGACTGTGACTCCGCATCCATTGCAATTCTCACACACACACACACACACACACACACACACACACACACACACACACACACACACACACACACACACACACACACACACACACACACACACACTTACTTAAGGAATAGTTCACACAAAATTTTAAATTAGCTGATAATGTATTCACCCTAAGGCCATCCAATATGTATATGTCGTATAAACAGATATATATATATATATATATATATATATATATATATATATATATATATATATATATATATATATATATATATATATATATATATATATATATATATGTCATATCTTGGCCAGCAGAGTTTCATATTTGGGTGAACTAGAACTGCACAATTCTGGATGAATCACGATTTTTTTGCTGTAATCCTACTTGTCAAAGGTTTTAATAGAAATAGCTGAATAATTGTAATTTAAGAATAAGATGATGTAGGTGTTTGAATTAATATTCTTTTTTACAATTAATCATGCAGCTCTTCCTTTAATACAGATATTGCCTCTTTTCGTATTATATTTTGATATCATTTCTGAAATCCGTACCTGATGCTCGAATTTGAGCTCTGAAATCGTAGTTGTTCAGAATCATCAACTTACCACTGTCACCTCTTTGTCTTTGGGAAACCTTCAATGTGTGATAAAAGTTAGCTAGCCAACTAAACTTAAGTTAACTAACGTTAAGAGTCACAATATGTCAGTCGCCTGTCATAAAAGTCTTTCAAAAATATATAGATAAATATTTCGATTTCAGGAAATTTATTTTATAAGATAAAATATAATATTTAAGCTAAAACTATAATATAAATCATGTCAACTCATGTCTCAACTTTCACAGCTAAGTAGCGACATCGCTAGCTATTTTAGTCTGACTGACTCTGGTGGCCAACTAACGTCACTATTACTAATTATATAATAATATAACGACCAAATACAACCAGAAACGTCTCGGTTACGGATGTAACCCTCGTTCCCTGAGGAGGGAACGGAGACGTAACGTTAGTGATGTCACGGTTCATGAATTCACTATCTCACTCTTGTACGTTTCACGTGGGTGCATGAGTGAATGTGTGTGTGTGTGTATGATTGAATGAGTATGTGCGTGCGTATGATTGGGTGTGCTGACGATTGAGTACACCTGCTGCGGTAATCAGCGTTCCAGCTGCGGTTGATCAGCGCACCCTATTTATTGTCTCTCTGTTTGTCATGTCATTTGTCAGAGCGTTGTTGGATGTTTCCCGTGTGTTTCCTGCCTGCCCTCCTGTTCCTCTACCCGTTGTTCTCCGTGCTTCCTGATCTTCGTGTTTCACCGGTTCCTGTTGATGTTCACCACCACCGTCTTCACCACATCACCTCACGGGAGGTCGAAGCTGTCCACAGAGTCCCTGTGCTGCCAAGTGTCTGATCCCTGGAGAATCTTCGCTGTGTCCAGACTCTACGCTTCACTTTCAATAAACACCTTTTTACTTGCAATTGAATCCGACTTTGTCTTACGTTTCCTAACGTTACAAGTGACTAACGAATGGGGGTTTCGCTTAGAAGCCTATCATTTTCGAGCATTAAGAAAACACCCAATGGCGTGCCAATGCCATGGGGCATGCGGAATTTGCATACGTAACTCCGCCTCACCGTGTGAGTATAAAAGGAAGTTCGTGGCAATATCGCATTATGTTACCTGCTTGAGGAGCCAAGACTGAACTCCTGCGTTCCAGGTAGCACAGCTGATGTGGCAACGGGACGTTACGTCTCCGTTCCCTCCTCAGGGAACGAGGGTTACATCCGTAACCGAGACGTTCCCTTTCGTTCAGTCACTACGACGTAACGTTAGTGACTAATGAATGGGGGTCCCAATATAATCCCGCCACTCAGCTGTCTTCCAGTGCCCTGCGTAAGTGTGAGTACCCTGTCGTAAGACTAGTACGGACGAAGGACTCCCACTTATCACAGGAATACCAAGGTACACTGGGAAGCATATCCCAGTGAGGGAATGCCAAGATACCTACCCGTGGGGAGGACTTAAGAGTACACATATGACCCGCTAAGGGCTGCATATGGGAAAACTCTAGTGTACCAGCCGAAGGTGGATTTTTAACCCTAGGGGTGGCGGGGACACGCCAAGGGAAGAAACCCGCTCGCTGCGGAGACTTACGGTGAAATACACGTGTGGGGGTCGCCGGAGGGGAACCATGCACATGGGGCACCTGGCCGGAGACGAGGGTCTGGGCTCGCTTAGAGGGCAGACACACAGGTATCGGCGTAAGCTCACCTGAGGAAAAATTTCGCACGTATCCAGTCCGAGGAGTGGAATGGCGAGCAAGCGAAGACACCTGAGCCTGGCCCATTACCGGCCCCTCTGGGGGGCGAGTACATAGTCGGACACTGGCTCCACTCGGAGATTGTAGAATCTGGCGAATGTGTTAGGTGTCGCCCAGCCTGCAGCTGTCTGTTAGCGAGGCGCCTAGCGCTAGAGCCCAAGAGGAGGCCACACTCCGAGTGGAGTGTGCCCTCACACCAAGGGGACATGGTCGACCTTGCTGCTGGTAAGCCAAAACAATGGTGTCCACTATCCAGTGAGACAGCCTTTGCTTTGAGAGAGCACTTCCCTTCCGCTCTCCACCATAACAGATAAAGAGCTTGTCTGAGGTCCTGAAACACTGCGTCATGTCTACGTAGGCGCGGAGAGCGCGTACTGGACAGAGCAATGCCAAGGCTGGGTCTGCCCCCTCCACGGGCAGCGCTTGCGGGTTCACCACCCGGTCTTTGAACGGAGTGGTGGGAACCTTGGGCACATATCCAGGCCGGGGTCTCAGGATCACGTGAGAGTTAGCTGGCCCGAACTCCAGGCACGCTTCGTCAACCGAAAATGCCTGCAGGTCCTCGACCCTCTTAATGGAGGCCAATGCGGACGGCAGAGCCGTCTTCATTGACAGGAACTTAATATCGACCGACCGCAAAGGCTCAAAGGGAGGCCTCTGCAGAGCACTTAGAACTACTGAGAGGTCCAAAGAGGGTACGAGAGGACAGTGAGGAGGATTCAGTCTCCTCGCCCCCCTCAGGAACCTGATGACCAGGTCGTGCTGACTTACCTTTTTGTTCTCCAAGAGATCGTGGTGGGCAGATATTGCGGCCACATAAACTTTGAAGGTGGAGGGAGACAGCCTTCGCTCCAACCTCTCTTGGAGAAACGAGGACATGGACCCGATCGGGCATTTCCAGGGGTCTTCTGGCAGGAAGAGCACCAGGTGACGAAGAGGTTCCACTTCAACGCATAGGCATGCCGAGTGGATTCTGCCCTAGCGGAAGTGATGGTGGCGACCACCGTAGGTGGCAGGCCACTCAAACCTGCCGCTTCCCGTCCAGGAGCCACACGTGGGGGTTCCACAGGTCGGGACGCGGGTGCCATAGGGTGCCCCGTCTCTGAGTGAGGAGGTCCCGTCTCAGAGGAATAGGCCAGGGAGGGGCTGTCGCAAGGAGTATGAGTTCGGGGAACCAGGTCCGGCCGTGCCTGTACGGGGCGACCAAAAGGACCTGCTCCTTGTCCTCCCTGATCTTGCACAAGAGTTGTGCGAGTAGGCTCACTGGGGGGAACGCATATTTGCGTAGGCCCCGCGGCCAGCTGTGCGCCAGTGCATCCGTGCCGAGCGTGCCCTCAGTCAGGGAATAAAACAGGCTGCAGTGGGAAGAGTCGTGGGAGGCAACAGATCTACCTGCGCATCCCTGAACTGTTCCCAAATCAGTTGGACCGTCTGGGGATGGAGTCTCCATCTCCCGGGAGAGGCTGAAACCGCAAGAGCTCGTCGGCTGCGTGGTTCAGGACTCCCGGAATATGGACAGCACGAAGGGACCTCAGGCGCTTCTGACTCCATAGAATGAGATGGCGGGCGAGTTGAGACATACGACCGAAGCGTAGTCCGCCCTGGTGGTTGATGTACGCTACTACGGCCGTGTTGTCTGTCCGGACAAGCACATGTTGACCCTTCAGCAATGCTCGGAAGCGGTGCAGGGCGAACCGTACTGCCAGCAACTCGAGGCAATTGACATGCAGAAGGCGCTGGGATCCTGTCCAGGAGCCCGCGGCTGCTTGTCCATTGCACATGGCACCCCAGCCCGTGGCAGAGGCATCCGTCGATACGACAACATGCCTGGAAACTCGTTCTAAGGGCACACCGGTCCGTAGAAAACTGAGGTTGGACCACGGGGTGAGCGTCTGTAAGCAGGCCCGAGTCACTTGGACCCGGAGCGTGCCAGACTGCCATGCCCATCTCGGGACTCGATCGCGAAGCCAGTGCTGAAGCGGTCTCATATGAAGCAATCCGAGCGGCGTCACCGCAGCTGCAGATGCCATATGCCCCAGGAGCCTCTGAAATAGTTTCAGTGGAACCGCACTCTTGCTCTCGATTTGACAGAGGCAAGTCAGCAGAGACTGCGCGCACTCGCTCGTAAGCTGCGCGCACCTGGCGACAGAGTCAATCTCCATACAGAGAAAAGAGATCCTCTGCACGGGGCAAAGTTGCTCTTTTCCCAGTTGACCCGAAGGCCCAGACGGGCTAAGTGGTGGAGAACCAGATCTCTGTGTCCGCAAACCTGCTCTCGAGAGTGACTCATTATGAGCCAGTCGTCGAGGAAATTCAGGATGCGAACCCCGTGCTGCCGGAGGGACGCAAGGGCTGCCTCGACAATCTTCGTAAAGACGCGAGGGGACAAAGATAGCCCAAATGGGAGGACCGCGTACTGACATGCCCGCCCCTCGAAAGCAAACCGTAGGAATGGTCTGTGTCGAGGTAGGATGGAGACATGGAAGTAGGCGTCCTTCAGGTCGACCGCTGCAAACCAATCGACCGGACGAACGCATTCGAAAAGGCGTTTCGCTTTCAACACCTTGAACGGAAGCCTGTGTAGGTAACGGTTCAAGATGCGCAGGTCCAGGATTGGTCTTAACCCACCGGTCTTTTTGGGTACAATGAAGTAGGGGCTGTAGAACCCGGACTTCATCTCGGCTGGAGGGACAGGCTCGATCGCACCCTTCGCCAGTAGGGTGGCAACCTCCACTCGCATGACAGGGACATTGGCCCCGACCATAGTAAAGCGGACTCCCCAGAAGCAGGGAGGAGCCTGGGCGAACTGAATCGCGTAGCCGCGCCTGATTGTCTTCGCAACCCAGCGGGACAGCCCTGGAATCTGAAGCCAGGCTCCCAGGAACTGCACCAGCGGGGTCATTCGGACTACAGACGTACCCGGTGTGGGGCAGCGATGCAGCGTTACCGACCCGGACAAGGGAGGCTGTTGGGCGTCCCGGTGTGGGGGTGCGTTTAACGGCTGCGTCCTGACAGAGGAGACCAGGGAAGGACGCGCGTTCCACTGGGGTCTGCACTGCCAGGAGGCTGGCGACAGAGAGGGATGCGAGTGGCGGGACCCGTGGGTGGCGCACACCGTCATCACCGGTCTCTGGGTCCTCAGAGACAGGGACATGAGTTCTTCCCAAGCGCTGCTAGCCCAGGGGCCAGCAGTGGAAGGATTTTTCCCCCGGGGGAAGGAGAGGCCCTGCTACCATCCCCTGGGAAGAACTGGAACCCATCTCTGAGTTGTCCACCTCCAGCCTGGCGTTTAACCAGGCTGGGGAGCGGACTGGGCGTCATCCTCAACCACCTCCACGGCGCGGCCCAGGTGAAGGCTGCTGCTGGGGCCGGGCGGGAGGAGGGAAGGCGCCCTCGGCGGCGAGCGGACTGAGGCGACTGAGCCGGCGGCTGGGTGCAGCAGCTGGCCGCCGGGGCAGAACGTGGTATAGCCTCAGTCTGCTCTGGGGCGGCCGAGAACCGTTGGGCGCAGTTCTCAGCCGCGCCGCCGAAGAGGCCAGCCTGGGATATGGGCGAGTTGAGTAGGCGGGCCCGCTCAACGTCCTCCACATCACCAGGTAAGGCCAGGTGTTCTCCCGGACCACAGCTGTGGACATCGCCCGACCCAGGGAGCGTGTGGCCACCTTCACCGCCCGGGAGGCGGAATCAGTCGCGGCACGCAGTTCATTGAAGAGCCCTGGGTCGACTCCACCCTTGTGCATGTGCAAAGGGGCGGCGGCCTGCCCGTAGCTCTGCAGGACCACACCACCGAAGTAGACGAGCCCACAGGCTTTGGGAGGGTGCTTAGGACAGCCACACCACGCCACGTCAAAGCCCTCTGTGGACACCGTAGTGCGCAACAGAGAGTTCAACAGTGGGGGGGAGGGGGTCCCAGTGTACCCTTAGGCCGCGGCCCCATCAAGGGCAGAGAAGGCGGAGGAGGCCACCAAGCGTTCGCGGGAAGCACGGGGACTTCCGGGACCGCGTGATCTCCTCATGCACCTCGGGAGCGAAAGGCATTGGGGGCGGGGCCCCAACAGCTGTCGGGTGCCGCCCCCAAAAACCAATCGCGCAACCACGAGCACTCGCGACTGCGCGGAGTTCCACACCAGCGCGAGACTCGCGGCTGCCCGAGATAACATGGCTGTCAACTTTAGGTCGGATCAGGCAGCGCTGACACACCCGGAGGCGGAGCACAACCTAATCGTCATCCCCAAAGGACTCCAGCCCACCTTGGGATGTGGCGATCGACATCTCACTGCTATCTGGAGCGTGAACGAAACGAACGTGGCGTCAGAGACGGGCCGCTGTTTCAGTCCAACACTCGTGGGAAGCGATGTGCGAGAGGGGGCGTGGCCCGAGGACCACTCACCGCCCTCAGGTCACCCTGGCCACCAGCCAAAGTACCATCTCACTTGGGGACGGTAGATTGGGGTGTGGCAGAGGGGACTCTCTCTCCTCACGGAGATCATTGAGTCTCGACCGCGACATCGCGATGGTCACGTTCCCGCAATGAAAACATGACACATCCACAAACACTGCCCGAACGTGCTGAAGCCCAAACACGCTGAGCAGTGAATGCGCCCATAGACAGCAGCGGAGATCGATCGCACCCGGAAGTGCACGGGCGAGCCGTCTTGAAAAAGACGTGCCACGCGCAAGCTCTTTTTGTGAGAGGAAGCCTCGCAGTCGATGCCGAAGCGCCCAGGGAAACACACACCAGCTGTCAGACAGACCACTGCGCAGATCAGCAGGCAGGAAGTATGCGATCACTGGAACGCGCCGTCACACCAACACCGACTGGAAAGCCGCTCGTCTCGAAGAGGCTGACAGAGTCTCAGAGGGCTTGTGGGGAGTGAAGAGGTAGGTACTCTTGGCTCCGAAAGCAGAAACATAATGCGATATTGCCACGTACTTCCTTTTATACTCACACGGTGAGCTCGGAGTTACGTATGCAAATTCCGCATGCCCCATGGCATTGGCACGCCATTGGGCGTTTTCTTAAAGCTCGAAGATGATAGGCTTCTAAGCGAAACCCCCATTCGTTAGTCACTAACGCTACGTCGTAGTGACTGAATGAAAGGGAACAAATGTTTAGTCTTACTTGTGAAAGGTAATTCCCCGAGGACTGTTTCCAATTGTGCGGTGATTTGTACAGCCCCGAGCAGCACACGAAGCAGCATTTTTCTCAATTCCAGTTATTAGAGTTATTGGAAAGTTGCCCTCCGCAATATGGCGGCGCCGTTGACGTGCGGTCCAGCAGCCAATAGGGCGTCTATGTATTTATTATGTCTATGTGTATACCCACGAGGTGGGGCGGAGTTACACTATGCAAATTCCTTATGCCCATGGCTTTTCATCGCCATTGGACGCTTTTTTACATCTCAAAGATTATAGGCTTCTAAGCGAAACCCCCATTTCTCAGTCAGTCACTGACGTTATGTCTCCGTTCCCTCCTCAGGGAACGAGGGTTACATACGTAACCGAGACGTTTTCTCTGGTTCTCTGTCGGTCGTTATTTAATGTTTCATGTCATGCAGGTTTATCCAGTTCCCTGTTCTCAGTTCTTTGTGGGGGGTTTTGTGTTTTTTCTCAGTGTTATTTTGTTCCTGATTTTTTATATTTATTGTTTTTTCATCATTAAATTCTTCACTGCATTTGGATCCTGTATCTCTGCCTGCCATCTGTTATTTCCGGTTTTGTTACATGCATCCATTCACATTGATCTAGACTTAACAAACATTAGTTACGAAAGGTAAATTATTTGGAAGTCAAAGTTGATGGTTTTGTACTTATAAATCGGTCGATTATCTTGGTTGTGTTCTGGATAATAATTTAAGTGATGTAAGTATGGTCTGGAAAGTTTTGGGAAAAGTTAATGCTAGAAATAGTTTGTTTTAGATAAAGAAAGTTTAACAGTACTTGCTACAGGCCTAGTACAAAGTCATCTTGAGGATGCGTGTAGTTCATGGATGACAGATTTATCCAGTATGTGTTTGGTAAATTTACAAAAGTCAAAAATAAATTGTTGAGAATAGTTTTAGATTTTCATTGTTTGACAGACTTTATTGCATTATCCTTTTGTAATCCTTTACTTTACCTCTACCAAACAGACTTGGATTGTTTGTGATTCTGTCTGTCACCCTTTCTTGCATTGTCTTGAGCCTTCACTTCGCCAATTATATGCTATATTGTTAGTAGCCTGGATAGCCCACAGTCATCATGCTACATCATATAGCCTTCTACTGGATGTAAAATGCTCTGTAGTAGCCTACATTTTAATAATAATAATAAATAATAATAAACTTTATTTTATATAGCGCCTTTAAATGTTACATCTCAAAGCACTTTACATAAAAATATGAATTAAAAACACATAACATTGCAGGCAGTAAAAAAAAAAGTAAAAAAAAAAAAAAAAAAGTAAATAAAATAAACAAAATAGACAAATGAATCACATAAAAGCTATCCTAAAATAATATGTTTTAAGTAAAGATTTAAAAACACTAAGGGATTCTGCATTCCTAATCTCAGAGGGCAGGGAATTCCACAACTTAGGAGCCAAAGAAGAAAAAGCCCGATCACCCATAGTTTTCAACCGTGTTGTTTGGACATTTAAAAGACCAGCTTCAGAGGAGCGTAGAGCACGTGTTGGCATATAGAGGGTTAAAAGCTCACACAAATATTGAGGGGCCAAATTATTCAAGGCCTTATACGTGAGCATTAGAATTTTAAAATCAATACGAAAACTAACAGGTAGCCAGTGCAATTTTTCAGGGATTGGAGTGATGTGCTCCCTTGCACTGGTCCTAGTTAGAATTCTAGCAGCTGAATTTTGTACCAACTGTAATTTGCTCAGGGTAGCTTTAGAAACTCCAGCCAGCAATGCATTACAGTAATCAATGCGTGAAAAAACAAAAGTGTTAATTAACTGTTCTGCCACAGAGAAAGTCAACATCGGACGTAATTTTGCAATGTTTTTCAGATGAAAAAATTATGCTTTGACTGTGTTACGAACCTGATGGTCAAATGTTAAGTTGGCATCAAATATCACCCCCAGATTTTTCAGTTTAGTTTGAAATTGTAAAGCAGAGCCATCCACACTTAAGGTTATGGACTCTGCTTTACGCAATTGATGAGGTGAACCAATAAGCATTACTTCAGTTTTGTCACTGTTTAGACAGAGAACATTTTCAGACATCCATTTTCTAATCTCAGCAAAACATTGAGAAAGAAAAGACACAGGCATATTGACATAAGGTTTTGAATGTATATAAATCTGAGTGTCATCGGCATAAAAGTGAAAGTTAAGACCAAGAGTTCGTAAGATGTAAATATTAAAAAGTAAAGGGCCCAAAACTGATCCCTGGGGGACACCAGAGTGCACTACACTGACCTCAGACTTGTAATCACCCATCACAACAAATTGCTTGCGATCAGAGAGGTAGGACCTAAACCACTGTAATGCAGTTTCAGAAACTCCAAAGACAGTCTGTAAACGGGTGATTAAAATGGAATGATCTATAGTGTCAAAAGTGGCACTAAGATCAAGAAGAATCAGTAAAGACAGACGACCAGAATCAGAAGCCATTAACAAGTCATTAGTGACCTTAACTAACGCTGTTTCAGTACTGTGGAGTTTGCGGAATCCAGACTGAAGTGGCTCAAAAAGGTCATTAGAGGAAAGGTCTTGAGAAAGCAGTTGAGAAGCCACGGTTTGTTCTAAAATTTTGGCAAGGAATGGAAGATTTGAGATGGGACGAAAATTATTCAGATTATCAGTATCCATGTTGTTTGTTTTTGGTACAGGGGTGACAGCAGCAGTTTTAAGTGCTGCTGGCACGACACCAGTGCCCAGAGAGTTATTAATAATTCTCAAACAACAGGAGAGAGGGAATCAAAACATGATTTAAAAAGACAAGATGGTATAGGATCAACTCTAGAAGTTGAGGCTTTCAGTTTTGAAACCGAAGTAGACAGAGACTGGGAGTTGTGAATAGCAAAGTTAGAGAGAGAAATACCAGAAAATGCAGAAATTTTTAAGGAGGAGGCAGCAGAAGTATTAGTGGAAACAATGTGGTTACGTGTATTATCAATTTTCGTGCTAAAAAACTCCAAAAACATATTACAACGGTGAGTTGAAGCAGGAACATTAGAGAGGGTGTGATTTTTAAGCAGCTTATTAATTGAGTGAAACAGTTGTTTAGGATTTCTCTGGTTGCTGACAATTAACTGAGAAAAATAAACAGATCTAGCTGACACAATTTCAGCCTTATATTCAAGTAAGCTGTCTTTCCAGGCCTGGTGATGAACAGTTAAACCTGATATGCGCCATCTACGCTCCATTTTGCGACACAAGGCCTTCATAGCACGCAGATCATCATTGTACCAAGGAGCAGAGCGTGCAAAAGAAATAGATCGTGATTTCAAAGGAGCCAGCGTATCAAGGCCAGACAAGAGAACATAATTCAGCACTGAAATGTTATCATCCAGATCATCAGAAAGAGAAACAACTTAAAGAAGAGTCAATAAAGTCTGAAAAATCAGTGGGCTCAATAGATCTCCACTTGCGATAGTTAATGATACGAGAAGCAGTAGTGTTTGTGAATTTTGTCATTAAAGAATGTTAAGCTCTACTTCTGTAGTTATTTTGGTGAAAGTAACTCAAAAGTAGTACAGGAGTAATGTAACATTACAATTCTGAGACAGTAATATTGTAATGTAAAGAATTACTTTTAAATAACAGTATCAAGTAGTCTATAATGTATTACAGTTTGGAAGTAACTTCAACAACACTGGTAAAGAGGTTCCAGCAAACATTCACAGCTCTCAGCCTGTGGTTAGAAGCACAGTTCCTTGTTAGTTTGAGGTGTCAAAATCATTGATTTCTGAGTTCTGAAGAAAACTTCCCCCTTCACAGTTCTTTATGAAAATGCAGAACTGAGAGGAGTTTCAAAACAACTTATGCTCAAGACGCAAGTTCAGTGGAGGAACAAGAAACATCTGCATAATCATTATCATGGAAAACGAATACTACTTATATGTAATATAATATTGGTAGATATAGATTTAAAAGTATCATGCATCAATTCACATTGATCTAGACTTAACAAACATTAGTTACGAAAGGTAAATGATTTGGAAGTCAAAGTTGATGGTTTTGTACTTATAAATTGGTCAATTACCTTGGTTGTGTTCTGGATAATAATTTAAGTGATGTAAGTATGGTCTGAAAAGTTTTGGGAAAAGTTCATGCTAGAAATAAATGTATAGCTAGATATGCTAGTTTGTTTTAGATAAAGAAAGTTGAACAGTACTTGCTACAGGCCTAGTACAAAGTCATCTTGAGGATGCGTGTAGTTCATGGATGACAGATTTATCCAGTATGTGTTTGGTAAATTTACAAAAGTCAAAAATAAATTGTTCATTGTTGGACAGACTGTATTGCATTATCCTTTGTAACAGTTGTGTTGCTACTTTTTTTTTTGTAAAATATACTTAAAAGACTCTTATGTGAGGAGTTGCTGACTGTTTAAAGGGGCTGACTTTATAAAGTTGACTATATAAATTTGGACTTACAAAACATACACCCATGTCCCTTGTACTGTGCATTGCTGGCAATTTAACATCTGTGTACACATCAGTTTTGTTATAGTTTCAAACTCTTTATAGTTTGTTTTCTTAAAGTTTGTCACTAGTTTTCTAACAAGAACAAAATGCCAGATCACACAACAATTGATGAGATAATTACATTTTATTTTCACAAATCCTCCACAAACCTTGCAGTTAAACTTCCCGTTTCACACTCTGTACACCCAAACCCTGATCTAGTTCAAACTGGTTAATAAAACAACAGGGCAGGGCTAAGAACCGTTGGAACTAAGCAGGGCCGGTGACGTAAGTGTTAACCCTCAGTGGTCATGAGGGGGGTTTGGGGCCCTGGAGAAGTTTTGACATACCCTGACATTTGTGCTTTTTTCAGTTGCTTATAAACATGCTAGTGGATAATAACGTTTATTACTGAAATAAGGTCACAAAAACATACTAAATGTATGTAACTGGAGAAGTTTTGACATCACATGACGACTTGTGACCAGTTGAAGATCAATATGCCGTGACCTCTTGGCTAGATTAAAAGACTGATATTTTTGCAGTAAAATAGCATAGATTGTATATTTTTTACATTTTAAGTGTATTACTATTTGTTATGTTAGTGTTTCCCATAGGTTAAGAATTTACTTGTGGTGGTGGGCAGGACAGAGTGGCTCAGCGCGGTGCTTAATAAGCAGGTTTCATTATAAACTAGTCAAACAAAGGTTTATGAATTGATATACAGATAAAATTAACTTTTATTAACAAGTAACGCAGTAACGCACAAAAAAAAAAAATATTCTGCTCTTATTAAATGTTACCATTGTTCTTCTATAGTAGTGTTTCTCAACGGGGGCATTCAGAGCACAACGGGGGGCATTGGAACCAAGATTCTTGAAAGGGGGGGCGTTCAGGTGTTCCTGGGGGGCATTCACGAGTTTATATCAAAGATCCAGACAAGACAAGATTAAACATGTATGCTAATTACTTGCAAAACAATTGCCTACCACATTATAATATCTGCCTGTTTAATGCGACATGTAAGCTATATCGTTTATTTTTCAATGACTAAAGCTCTCAATCCAGCGCTGACTAGAATCATACAGCGGAGGAATGGGAAGTTGACAAGCCATTAAAAAAGTATTGACTCAAGAACCACAATAAATCATGTTCATATTCACTCCGGTGATGAATTTTAAAATTAATTAAACTAAATTATATTTGTATAAGGTCAAACTTTTACATTTTTAGGCATTAATCAATGTAATGCCTAATGCCAAAATGTTTTCTTAAAAGCCCTATTCGCACGGGATTTATTGCCTGGTGACCTCTAGTAATTTGTAATAATTGTTTGTGATCTTAATCCAGTGGGAATCGGCCATGTCTGTAATTTATAAAATTCCCCCGCGAATGACCTACCATATTCCGCCGAACACACCCTGTGATAATATTAGTCCTATGCGAATCGCCATCTCTGTGATTTGGCCAGGATTTGGAGGGTCGTATATAATTTTTGCAAGGTTTTTGTTTCCTGTGCGCATTTGAATCCACATTTCACGAAGAACGAAGGCTGCATTCATAACGTGCACCGTTATAAATGCCTGTGCGGCTGTGCACATTATACTTTCACTTTAGAATTAGAGCCAATTTGGGAGCGAATTGCTTGAAAGGTGTGTTCAATATTATTATTAATGAAAAACACAAAAACAGAACAATACAATGACAAGCTCGCTCAAATGGGCGCTTTTACATTTAGCTTTAATCTTCTGCAGTCATATTGTCAGTTCCCCACTCTTGTGATTAATTAAATCTCCTGCTGCTGGTCTGTGCTCAGTTCAGTTTTTAATTGTAACTTCTGTTCTCTAACTGAACTATTTGTATTACTAGGTTATACAAAATCAAAATGACGGTGGGAAAGTGATGTAACCGGTGTAACACCGACTATCGCAACAAGCCTAGATAACATAAAGCAGCACGCGGTAAGGAACTGTTGTTTTATGATATATCATATGATACAGCTATATCTATAACGAAAAAACATTTACACGTCTTGACATCATGTCCGGGAGATAAGTCAGTAAATACGAATAAAATCACAGACTTTGCTTATCCCGTGCGAATGCATCCCGTGTGTAATTTCTAAATCACACGAGGTCCCCAGATAATACTAATCCCATGCGAATGGGGCTATAGTTCACGAAGTAATTCACTGGTCAGGCATTATTGTTAACTCGCAAGACTGTAGGGAGAAAAATGACAATTTGACTCTGTAATAACATTTAGGTAATGTATTAATTCCGCCGTCACATCTGAGCGCAAAACGCTGCTTGGATAGTAGCTTATCAAGATTGTTAAAAAATAATTAATACTCATGTGTGTTTATTCTTGCTAGAAGCTTTTGTTTTTATTTTACTGATTAGGAACACGAATTAACCATGACAAACCAAACTAGTTTTAATTTGTAGGCTATAATTAGACTATAGCCTACCATTGATGAAAGCTTATACCAAGGTATTTAGGCCTATAATTATAATATTTATTCATGAAAAATCATGATTATATATATTTTTTTATCAAAAGTAGGCCTAAGGTTAATGATTAGAGCCCTGTGAAATCCATTAATATATATTTTTTTGTTTCAAATTCCGCTAATTTCCCCCCCTAATTCCGTCTTAATTTTTCTGGATTCTGTTTTTTGGACTCCATTTTAATGGTTAAATATTTTTTTAGTAACAAAAAAAGCATATCTAATTAATTTAAATAATGAAACCTAACAAAAATTACATCTTTAGGGCCTTATGAAATAGCCTGTTTTCCCCCATCCAATTCCGTTTCATTTTTCAAATTCTGTTTTCAAATCAAATGAAGATATGAAATATTAATTTAATTTAACTTTTAATCATATGAAATTAAACAGTTTTTTGTCAACGTGCTGCACTGAGCTTTATTGATAAAACTAAAACATGGAAGTTTTGATAATATTTTATTATTAGTATTATTACATTGAGACTTATCTAAATTTTACTGTACAACAGTAATATATTTCTGTCAAATTAAACCAAACTTTTATTTTGACGGGTGACCGTTTTCTCAAATGAACGGTAAAACGGGAAAATGTTCATGAAGTGGCTCTCAGAGCGGCTTGAAGATGAAGTTCATGTCAGGCTACAGAGGCTGAAAACATAGCGAGTGCTTCAGTGTGTGTGAGAACCCGCGTAATAAAACCTAAGTGCAAACATTACCACTTTAATGTCCGTAGGACTATTATAGCCTGAGAAAGCTGGAAGTTGATTTGTTGCCCCTACGAGTTTAGAATAGCTTATTTTAAAATGGGTAAAGGAACAAAAAATCGGGCAAAATATTTTTAAATGGTGGCTTTATTAAACTTTACTTAAATGTGTATAAACAGTCTCATGCAAATTAGATTTATTTTTAAAATAAGCCTACTTATTATTAATTTATTGTTCATTTTATTTAACATTTCAAGAATTGAACAATAATTTTAAATGTCTACTCATTTGTCCATTTTAACATGATTTTTTAAAAAACATTTAAAAAAATGTAATAAAAACATTTGATAAAATAATTTGTTTTTATTAAATAGATTTCTTGTATTCCATATTCTTTCGGTTTATATGGTGTCATAACAAATCCTGCATTCCTAGTCTTCCATACATAATAGCTGTGAGATTTAGTCACTTATCAGGTCAAAAATCAGTCCACAAACAGTGCATTAAAAAAACCGATTAGTCCACTTTTGCGTGGCAAATACACCATAATAAAAAACCTCCATTATGGTGTCATACCTTCTCCCACCAATGCACAGCTTCCGATGTGTTTATTGTGTGAACAAGTTTTTTCAAATGAAGCCATGAAATCTTCACGTCTGAAGGAGCACCTTATGAAGATTCACCCAGACAAGGCAGATAAGGACCGTCCGTTCTTCCAGGCCTTAAAGGACAAACACGGTAGAAGAACCATCAGCAGTCTCTTCGCAAAGAGTAGCAGTCAAAATGATAGTGGGCTAATAGCATCTTATAACATCTCCCTGCTGATCGCCAAATGTGGACACCCATTCACAATTGGGGAAAAGTTGGTGCTTTCTGCCATTAAAGAGGTAATTTCTACCGTGATTGAGCGCGATCCCACCCAGGTGCTGAAATCCATCCCACTCAGCAATGACACCGTGGCACGCAGGATAAATGAAATGGGCTCAGATACAGAGGAGCAGTTATGTGCCATCCTGCGGGACTCTCCATTCAGCCTTCAGCTGGACGCTCTGCTGATGGCCTATGTCCATTATAGGGCCTCAAACAGTCACGAGATGGCTGAGGATTTTTTTTTTCCAAGTATCTGGAAACCGACACCAAGGGCCAGACCATTTTTAGCACACTTTCTGCATAACAGGAGAAATCAATTCCAATCTCTAATATCCTCGCATGTGCCACTGATGGTGCCCCGCTATGGTTGGCAGGTACCGTGTGTTCACCGCTCTGCTGAAGGAACAGGTGCCGCATATCCTCACAGTCCACTGTGTTTTGCTCCGCCACAACCTTGTGGCCAAATGCACCAATCCAGTTCTCCACGAGTCTCTCAATGTTGCAGTCAAAGAAATAAACAAAATAAAAAAAGCCCATGCCCTGAATAACAGACTGTTCCGACAGCTGTGTCATGAAAATGATGAGACTTTTGAGCGGCTTCTTCTCCATACTGATGTCCGCTGGCTCTCAAAGGGAAACTGCCTTGCTCGTTTTTGTGAGCCGTTCGACAGCATCGTCGAGTTCCTGGAGGAGGTTGATGGAGCTCTCGGGGAAAAGGTGTCATCCAGCCGCTGCAACATCATGTACCTTGCAGACTTTTTTGAGAAAATGAACGGTCACGTTAAAGCTCCAAGGAAACGACATCACTCTGGTCAAATCCAAGGCGGTTTTCCACAGTCTCACCTCCAGGCTAGATCTCTACAGGCAGAGTATAGGCAGGAGGCAGTTCGCTCATTTCCCACAGCCGGCCAAGGTGATTTTTTTTCTTTCAGAAACAACACTAAATAGATATAACAGGCCCACTATTATAATTAGCCTAATATATTTTATTTCCATGAATATCATTGTAATGAATAGGCTATTATATCGAGTTATTATATTGAGTCTGAAAATACAGACATAGGCTGTAGCACACATTACCTTATAAATATAAATAAACATTTTATATATACAGTTGAATAATAAGTAATAAAACAACAAATTCAAATTCTAAAAAAGTCTAAAACTATTAATGGAGATAAAAGAGCAATTTAACTGTAACATAATACTCATTACAGGTGTCCGAGGCTCTTACCGATGACCTCCTCATAGTTTACACTGACCACCTGAGGATGGTTAAGGCCGACATGGAGATCCGCTTCAAGGACCTCCTTAACCTTGATGTTCCCAGTTGGGTTGTGCAGCCCTTTCAAGTGGATGTGATCGATTGCGAGCCCGTCATTCAGGAGCATCTTGTCGACATCCAGTGCGATGACGAAGCCCAGGCTATTTTTCGCGCCTCTGGCTGGTGCAGCATGTGGCTCAAATATGCCCAGCGGTATCCGGCTCTCTGGCAAAAGATCAAGCTGCTGATTCTTGCTTTTCCAACAACATATCTCGTTGAGCAGGGATTCAGCCAGGTCATCCACATGCAGTCTAAGTACCGCAATCGCTTGGACTTGCCTGAATCAGGAGCACTACGACTGAAACTAACGTCTCTGCAACCTGCCGTAAAGAAATTAGCAGAAAAACATCAAGCACAGGGCTCACACTAATTTTCAAATCAATTTAGCTAATTCTAAAGTTCAAATAAATCATTCTACTTTTTCCTTTTTTAAATGTTCTGCGTTGAAAATAAGTGCTAAGAATGCTTCTTGTTTGCTGACTGGCTGTTTGCAGTACAGCCGCTATTAATTAAATTTTGAATGTCAAATTTGTAATTTGACATTCAAATTACGTTGCATTTTTTGGCTGCTCCTTGCTGATTGGCTGCTATTTGCGATAAGCCACATAATTCAATTTTGAATGTCAAATTTGTAACCGTTACATTTCATTAACACTGATATACACTGATTTATAATTTGAACCTCAGATTACTTTTTTGCACTCTGGGAAATTAGCCTATAATAATATTCCCACTGTCTATTAGCGGGTTCTACTGCTTTACGGAGTCCGGGCTTTCTCTGTCCGTGCAATATTCACATAGGCTACTTGAATAAGCATGGATTTCTAGCGTATTTACTTGAATTTCTTAGGTAATATCTATGGGTTGACCCACTTCAGAGGCTGCTAAAATCAAAATTGGAATGGACTGTGAATAAGGCCCCGTCCACACGAAGCCAGAACTTTCCCGATCTTTTTTTCCCCCCTTGTTTCAAGAAATATCTGCGTACACACGAGAGCATGAAAACGGCTCAAAACGATGTAGTATACATGCCAGGCCAGTATGTGGCACTGTAATTCTGCCACAGAAATACACTAAAAACGGAGAAGAAGAGTTGTGGCTAGAAGGGGTACGGCAACAGTCGGAGGTGAGGTAAAATCTCACAATAAAATAACAATAAATAAATTTGCTACTTACCAGATGTGTTTTATTAACACATACACCTATCCCAACCCTAAACATACCCTTACAATAATGCAGTAATTAAACAACGCAGTATTGATGTGCGCATGCCCAGTGCCCGTAGTTGTATCCCTTCTAGTCTTCCCCCCGTGCAGGACGTGGTGTGATGACATCACCGTTTCACAAAATATAAGCTGTATACACGAATACACGAAACCGCAAGGGTGTCGTTTTCAGATTTATCCACTTTAGGACCCGGTTTCAAAAAATAGCGGTTTCAGTCTCCCAAAACGGCGGATCCGTGTGGACGAAACGCCAATACGATAAAAAATGTATACGTATACAGTGAAACGCGTCTCCGTGTGGATGGGCCCTAAATCGAACTTGACGTGCGATGCCGCGCTGACTGACATATGCGCATGAATCAGTCACGCACAAAGAAATATTGTAAAGGTAAAAAAATTTAACAAGCAGAATAATACAGCATCACAATTCACATTTTTAGTTATGTCTTTTAACTATAACAGGATTTTGAAAGACAAAAAATGAACTTTAACATGAACCATAATTGGCTTTTACATTATGTCAGCTGACACTTAACTTTGTGCGTGGCCCAGTGCGGTCGCACACTTGACACAGCCCTTGCGACTCTGTGTGGAGGTACTGAGCTACTCCGCAGAGTAGCCTATACCAACTCGAACCAGTCCGGGGCAGTTCACATATTGCTTTTTTTGTGCGTGTAAATGTCTTTTTAAATGCAGGCACGCGGCAAGCACGCTCATTACAGAAGCAGCGCACTCGTTATTCCAGGCACACCTTTGCCACGGCGAGATGAGCACTCAACTTTTCAGAATGCCGGAGGTCAAGTGCACTGCAGGTCATGTGACAAAAACCAACGATGATCAGTTTCAGCCTATAGTTATAACAAGCTTGGCTGAACAGCTGATCATAGCTGAACACTAGGGCAGATTTTTATTTCTCTTCTCGCAAGCCCTTTTGGAAAGGAGAAAGCAGCGTGGTCGCGCTATCCACGTGTTCCACGCAAACGCCCCTAATATAATGCCAATATAAACACTACTTATAGGTGTACCATAGTGATTCAGGATAAGACAAAAACACGGTTTGGAAAATGGATTCATGATGCACTCGCTCATTATATACATTTTGTACAGGGACCTGGATAATGGATAGGGGGCGCTGGCCCAAAAAAGGTTGAGAACCACTGAGTTAGAGCATTCCATAGCAGAGATTCAGTTTCTCAAAGACAAACTCCAAGGGCAAACGAGTAACTGTCATGATAGGTATTCAGCCTCTCAGATGAGTGAAAGTGTGATTCGGATGGAGACAGGATTGCCAGATAGAGATACTTTCAGTGCTGTGTGTGAATATGTTGCTCGTTTTGAGGATTCCATTACGTACTTTGCTGGATGGAGACCCAAAGAAATCATCCTTGAGGACCAGATTTTCATGACCTTGATGAAAATTTACCACAACTATACACAGGATATGAGTACTGTTCCCAGCCGGGAGAAAAAACAGACCTGCATGCCGTCTTCATTTCTACCTTTCCAAAATTGCAGAATGATATTGGATTGCACTGACATCAAAATTGCTATTCCCAAACAAATGGATACACAGAAAGAGACCTATTCTGCATACCGTGGCATGCACTCCTTCAAAGTACTCATTGGGGTGGCACCAAATGCTGTGATTACATACTGCAGCAAACTTTACCCAGGATCTGTAAGTGATAAGGAGATAGTTCTTGATTCTGGTGTTTTGAACCATTCTAAGCCTGGAGATCTGATTTTGGCTGACAAGGGCTTCCTAATCCACAACATTCTGCCAGAAGGAGTCACAGTAAACATTCCCCCATTCCATTGTGTTGCAACAATGCCATCTATCCCTGTAGAGACCTGTCATGTGAATTATATATTTATGAGTACTTATTTTATGAAAATAAAGATGTTTACTACAACTCTTGCTGTAAGGTTTCTGTGGCTCAGTGATTAAAGCATTTGTTAACTGTGCATAAGGTTGCGAGTTCAATTCTCAGAGAACACGCTGATATGTATAGCCTGAATGCCTGTCTGACAAATATCAAAAATTAAATGTTAAACTACTACTTGTATGCTATTGTAACTACACTCCAGCAGCTCACAGTAATGTGAATGTGAGATGACATTTACTACACTGGCTCTCACATTGGGGCTTGTGGATTACCAGGTAAAAATATATAGAAAATGTAAACAAAATGAGTATATATGGTTTATTTAGGGAACATATATGGTTTAATTATAATATATTATAATAAGCATTTGTTGATGCTATTGGACAATTCTCTTTAAATTCAACATATATAATTATATACAACTATTATATTAAATGTTTGGAATTGAACTGTGTTATGCTTGTTCAGAGATTGTTTGTATAGTTATCTTAAATACATAGAACACTATTATAACTCCTATCTCTCCCTAGTTTTACTTACCGAGACTCAATAAACTTTGTCCCTCATGCTGGCCCTTACAATACTGGTAAGTAAACCAGCATCTAGTATAGTGGTTCTCTCCTCGATGTGGTTTTTCTATCGTCTAAGAAAAAAGACATAAGATTGGAAATTGATACGGCCATAGCTAACGTCGTTAGCGCTTCTGAGATGGTAAAAGCATGTTTTTTTCTGGCGAATTAGCAAATGGTATGCAAACATACAATCAAACATAATAGTCAAGTCAAGTCAACTTTATTTATATAGCGCTTTTAACAATGTAGATTGTTTCAAAGCAGCTTTACAGTGTTAAACAGGAAAATAATGCAGCATAATTTTAATCAGCTGTATAGCCATTCTGGAAACATTTCAAGTATCATACAGTGACAGTGTGGGCGTTAGATCAATAATTCGATCAGTAATTTAGTTTAAATGGTTAATTTAGTTTAAATTTTTCAACTAAACATCGAAATAAATCTAAATAATAATACAGTGAAAGATAACCTTTAAAGTTTATTTGGGGCACAATGATCAGGCATAATAATCTTAATCACAAAGAAAATAATATTACGGTTTATGTATACATTTTGGATTAACTTGCAAAGATTATCTTGATAGACAAAACGTGTAAGGGTCATAACTCTTTGTTGAACACAGATCTTATTTTTTGCGATTTTCCAAAAGTCTATGGGGAAAATACATAGGCTTTTCGATCGAGGGAACCCATGTGCCGCTAACTTCCGGGTTGTTCTACAAAGTGACGTCATAACTTCGGCACTCTATTACTATTATGCATCAGTTAAAATGTTTTGCTGTAGGATATTTTTCATTATTCTCTCCTGATGGCATATTTTGTATATCTCTTTTTTGTACCTCTGCATCCTTCTGTTTTTTATGTTTTGTAAACTTTTACAAACTCCATTGATGGGCATTCATTTTTAAACGACTCAATAGCTAATGGTTTGCAAATATATAATGTGATGACTTGTTGAGACACATGATTATTACCTCATCATTTTTTACTAGTTGTTTTATTTGACACATGAATTTTCTCTAATAATGCATTTATTAATGATTTATTGGCTAGAAGTTGAAAAACTTGGCTTTGGCTCATTGTGGTAATTAAACAACTCATTAATAAAATAAGTTATTAAGGAATTAAATTATGATGACATTTAATTAATGGCAATAGGCATTCATTATTATTACATATTAGTGTGTCCATATTGTAAAGTGTTACCATTTATTTTGTGACCCCAAAAAAAGATTAATTGAATTTGAAATGGTCTCATTTGTCAGAAAAACTCTGGTCACAAACTAAGTTTCAAATTAAAGCCATTTTGAGTTAGTATAAAGACACATCTATGTGTAAGATCTATGCTTGAGATTTATTGGAAAGAGTAAGAGCAGATGAGAGGAAAAGTGCTAATCACACAGCGCAATTCTGTGAAACAGTTTGCCGTGGAAATGGTTAATGTCATTGCAGAGCTTTAAACGCATTCCTGAATCCTGGGCGTTGAAGAGACGTAACCATGTGACCGGCGTGTGCACGTAAGGTAAATCTAGAAGAGTCTTCAGAGCTACTCCTCACCATTCACTGCAGAGACAACAATAAACCACAGCAAATGAGAAAATGAGTACAGTTGGGTTTTTTCAATGAGGTTAGAATATAAAATCGACCTCCTAGAATAAAATTCTGCATTCTTTGTCAGACAGAAATGCACATTTGACAGTAAAACGGTGGAGTAAATTCCTGTTATCAACAATAATAACATTTGTATGTTAACTCCTAATTTATGTAAGTGTCAGGGTCTGGTTGTATAAAACACACTCGAAGATGAAGAATAAGGTAATTAGTTATATTTAATAAATCCACACAGTGATCCACCAGAACAGAGCAACAATGAACTGAGAACAGAACCAAACATCTATACAGGTGAGGATGAGGATGATGAAGAGTGCACAGCTCAACGTAATGAGTGTCCGTCACAACAGATGAAAGACGAAACACAACAAGTCCAAACTAACCTAACTGTGACAATGTCATCTCAGTATCTTCAGTTGAGTGTTTGTATAAAAGGTTCTCAGACATTAACACATTAAACCGCATGGCTTTAATACGGAGCGCTTCATTGATGCCTTAGATATGGGAACGAATGCGTATTATACAGAACGGTTGGCAACCCTAGTGGTGGGACTCACAACAGCAGCTCCATTTCCATATACTGTTCCTGAGACTGCTGTTGAAGTACACATATAAACAATCACCAGCCAAAGAAGTGAGTTATTAATGATGCATAAATGTGTGTGAGAGAATCTTACGTGGGCATTAAGTCGATGATTTGTGGAAGGTCCTGGTTGGGAATAATGTAACAGTTTATTATGCACTTCTTGGGGCTCATTGCTTTATTCCATGTTACACTGATGCTTATAAAGGTTATGTTTAGCTACACACAGCAACCGTTTAAAGTATATTTAGGACATTAGTTAACGTAAGAACAAATTTACATTTATGCATTTGGCAGACGCTTTTATCCAAAGCGACTTACAGTGCACTTATTACAGGGACAATCCCCCTGGAGCAACATGGTGTAAAGTGCCTTGCTCAAGGACACACTGGTGGTGACCGCTGGGATAGAACCAGCAACCTTCTGCGTATCAGTTCAGTGGTTTAACCCACTGGACCACCATCTCCATGCTAAACTTATGAGAAACCGGAAGGAGTATTTTTGGCACAGAAATACTCCATCAAACATCCAACTTTTTTTTTTTTTTTTTAAACTTTGTCCATGTTTAGAAAGGGAATCCATTAATAAATGCATGTGCGATGCATCCCCTGATGTAGGATGACAGAGTTTACGACAGTAGTAGAGGACAATACTGTTTCCCAACTGTAGGGGGACCCCGAGAGCAAAACCTACCTAGTGCTGCTTTAAGACTTAAATAAAAACATATAAAGCCAATATAGTTTTGAACATGACGAATAAATCACAAAAACACATCAAAATACATCCCCATGCCTGCATAAATTATAAACATGCAGTTATTAATCAGTGTATTATGAATTTGCCAAACATTGAAGCACAGGAGAGAAATTCATCTCCACAGGCGAAGCGCTCACATAAACCTTCACACTGCATTCCCTCGGAACTTAATACTATGGGATATTTTTAGGTTTTGTTATTCGGTGTACAATCCTTCTAGATCCCACACACCTTCTACCTATTTTTAGTTTACAACCTCAGGCTAGGTAAAGCAGGTCGAATCCTTAACTAGATCATAAATATATATTTATACTCACTTTCTAGAAGAACAGACCCCCTCCGTGTCTGGTTCAGATCAACTCGTTTAGAAAGCAGAGACGTGGCAAACGGTTTCTTTTATAAATCAATTATAAGTAGATTTATTTTTCCAATAACAAAAAGTTTTACATACAATCAAATAAAAGTTTACAAAAAGAAAAGTCTTAAGTAACAAAAGCGGCAGTTCACAAGTGTCACCAGCAGATGTCAGGCTCGGATCATCAAGCAATGGAGAAGCAGCATATCGCTCTCAGCTTCTAATGTTCATACAGAGATCAATACCTTATATACCATTTCATTATCACACCTCTTCATCACATATTCAATTACATAGGCACAGTTCATCCAATCCTAGATTTTGAACGATTGTCAACTCCCTCAATTCCTTCAACATTTTAGTATATAATGCTCTGTACTCTTTCATTCTTCTTCTTCTGGCTTGGTTCCTTAATCTCCTCCTTCGTCTCGTCCGCAAGACATCATCCTGGGTAAAACCTGTTTCTTCATTCAATACTTGGTTACATTTATAAATGACCTTTATACATATGACTTAGGGTCTTTCTTCATCTTTTTAACAAAGCAGATTGCCCAAAACATGTCTCAGCGTGTTCATCCAAATTATTCAACAAAATACCTCTACAAAGTCTTTGTCTCTGTGTCTTTACTATAAAACCAAATAAAACATCCCTACAACAGTCCTTGCTTCCGTGTTTTTACTATAAAACCAATCAAAACATTTTTACAAAAGTCTTTGCTTCCGTGTTTTTACTATAAAACCAAATAAAACATTTTCACCAAACCATGTGTCTGTATTCTTGCTATGAACCAAAGTAAAACATTTTTACAATATCATGTTGTCATGTTTTTCCATGCTTACAAAGTCATTTATGAAAGTTGTATAAGAAAAACCTCCTTTAGGCTTTTCGGCCTTATAAACAGCTTATACATAAAAGTTGTAAAAATGAAAACTTCTTATAAAAGTTCCTTGGCCATATAAACAACTTCTTTATTTCACTTTGCTGCTTCTGTTCTACATGTGGCTCTTATAAAGTCCAGTATAAAGGTTCTCTATAAAACCTCCACTACACTTTCCTATAAGACTCTTATAAAGTCTAACATAAAGGTTCTCTATAAAACCTCCACTACATTTTCTATATATTTTCCAACATCATAAAACCATGCATATCATATCTGTGTGGTTAACATAGGCCTCTTTACATTTGGCATCATCCTTGGTTACACATTGGGAGCAAGACCTCCATACATTAGGCCGTATCCCTGTACATACATTGGGAATAAAAGAATCAATTTCATTATTATTCTAACATGCCCCTCATGCAAATTTTAGTCTTTTATTTCCAAATCGAGGTAGTTCACATAACACTTCCTTTTCTGGTCATACTTGGTTAATTGAGCATAAACCTGTCCAGTTTCAGTATAAACATTTCTTTGAGATATGTTCATGAATCTCGCCACCCAGGGTCTCTTGTTCATTGGTCTGATCAATTCACCACCTATTATTTTTCCGTTAATTCTGGTTGTGGAAGGCCAATTTTTTGTACTCTGTTTAATAATCGTCAGGTATGCGCCAAATCTCTTTCGCATCCATTTACCATTAGTTATTTCATGCTGACATGCCCCAATTAACTGCCCATCAGGAGCTTCACAGATAAAGGTGCGGCCCCTCCCATTACTCAGACAGGCTTGACACCGGCTGAATTTCGGGATAAAAGTCTCCGGTATTATTACTACCTTGCTCCGAGCCGCAATCCCTCTCCTGGAATTCTGGGCTGTCAATTGGGGTGTAGCATTCCGGGTCTCCCTCAATTCGAGATCCCTCATCTCTATGAGCTATAAGATAAAATATCCCATCATGTTTAATCACTCTCAAATCACTCCCTTTACCTTCTGCATGCAGCACATGTACAAACAATTGGTCTGCCCTTCTCCAATCCACATGAGCTGTCAGATCGCTATATATACTTTTTACCACTGGGTGGAGCTCCATAAACATATATTTCAATTTATCCATCATTTCTATACCCATTTGTTCTACTAGTTTAAACACATCCAAACAATACTCCATCTCATTCTTTTCATTGTACCATATCACTGTATTGGTCTTTATAAAACACACATTGCACAGGCTTCCCATTCGCAGAAGAACTCCTTCCTCTGTGCCCAACAGTTCATGGCACTTCATACATTCATATTCTCTAACTACTATGCAGCAATCCAGATGCCTGGTTACTAGATGGCCTGTGACGCTTTTCTTCAGTTCCTATAAACAAATTCCAATTCTTTTGTTTAATTTCTATATTCCTTTTTTTCATATAATCAGTTAATTTTCTTACTCAATGCCCTCTATATTTAATATAAAATCATATTTACCAGTGTTCCAAAATCATCAATTGTGTACATTGTATTGTTTGGCTCCCTAGGACTCCTTAGTCTGCTAACAGCCATATTCTCTGATTTTTCAGTCCCTTCAAATTTTTATGCTATGTCCATTATTCTAAACTCTACTTATATTTCTCATGGGATTAGCCACACCCACATTTCTCTGGGGGGTGTCTGGGGTGTGTGGTTCCACTCTGTTAGATCTTGTCTCCTCCTGATTACCGCATTTAACGTATTTGCATAATCTCCATACTACTAACATACACAATCTGCACATTCTTCCTATTCCTGTGCACTCAATTAGGATCAACACAAAAATGACTGTTGTCATAGTCAATATTATCTTAAAGTTATTCATTAGCCATTTTATTGAGGCAAAGGTATCCTCTCCAATCCCAGCCATTTTTAGAAATTTCTTCTTCACCTTCTCATTTATGGTTTGAATTCCTTCTTTCAATGTTGCTCTTCTGGGCTCTATGTCATGTATTTGTTTGTTGAAGAATTGTTTTTTAGCCAACATAAAATAGAAAGGAAATGGTGGCATACATCTACCATTCTCTTGTGAACTGAAGGTTCCTAGGGTGTCAGCATAAATTGTTTTTTCAGTTGCTACTGGTTCTGAAACCATTCTGCATATTCCTTGATTTATCTCATTTCTCCTCCAATTCCCATCTACCTTCTCATTGTCGCACGTCCATCCTGCGTACATCCACCGGTCGATACCTGCACTCCACACTACTGTCCAAAATCTTTTAAAGTCAACCATTTTTTCCTCTTTTGACAGTTTTCCCCTATCACCCCATGTCATCATAAATGCGGGCTCAGGGATATTCTCCTTTCCATGGTACTCCTTTATTTCTTTAGGAATTTTCCACAACATAACTTCTTTATCTCTTTTCGCTCTCACCCTTACAATTGGAATTGGATAATATTTTCCTAATAGGTTGTTGTCATAACTGACAACTACCCCTTCTCCTTTCTCCATATCTGTTATTTTGATCGGAATTACTTTTTCATTCTCTCTTGTTTCATACATTGTGTACTTTTCGTCTGTGAATTCTTCTTTACATTCAATTCTGATGTTTCTATCTTCTACTCTTTTCATCTTTTTTCCGTTTGTCTCAGGCGACTTCTCCTGCTCTAACTCTCTCCCTTTCTCACTCTGCCCTTCGTTTATCAGAAAGGTTGTGTCCACCTCATAATCTGGATCAATTTGTACTGTGTCTATTTCTTCCTCTATTCCTGTATCATTTAGTTTAGTTCTAGTCCATAATACAATTAAGGCTATCGCAATGATAATTACCGCTCCCGCCACAACGGGTCGCTGCGTACACGTCTGATTCCACCTTCGTTCTCTCCTGGGATTTCTTGACCTTGAAGGCCCACGTCGGTTCTCTGCCTCCATTCCTGTAATACATCAAGCTTCCCTTGGTGTTTTTAATTCTCAAGTGCTTCACAAATTCACCAACTCTAGTCTTCCTTACAAATCTTGTGTGATAAGTATTGAAGAGATTTTTAATACTTCAATTGGGCTTATTTCCCCTTCTTAAAAATCCTTCAATATCCATTCCCCTTCACTGCAATTGCAGGGTTTAAAAATAGTTCCATACTTACATTGCTTGATGATCCGAGCCATGCTGTACTGCCCATTCTTCACTATATTACTAATTTCAGTAATAATTTTTTCTATTGTTGGCTTTTTTGCCAGCCAGTCTCTTTTATAGCTTTCATTTTTCACTTTGGTTACATAGCTGTCTTTTAGCTATATCCTTTTGTTCTTTGATTCTAATAACCTTCACCTTCCATCCAGAAAATTTACAGTTTCCACACTGAAATCTCATGGTTTTTCACTATCATTTAGTTAAAATTAGGTTATTTTTGCTCCACACGCCATTCTGCTCCAGCTGGACCGTGTGCTTATCTATGATTTTCATTACTCTGTCTTTCTTAGTAATTAAATCTTTGAATGGTTTAGTTGGATGTTTATTTGTTAACTTTATCCACACAGAATCTCCCACCTGACATCTATCCTCAGGTTGTTCGATTTCTGTTTTGGCTTCTCTAATCCCCGTATTCATATTAACGAAGTACAAAGCCTCTTCCATATGTTCATCCCATTCCGTATTGTTATAGTTTGCCCGAAAAAAGCTTTTCAAGCTGCCGATTGATCGTTCACTCAATCCATTGCTTTCTGGACGATAACGGACTTAATCAATTTGATATGTTTCTCCGCTAGCCAGTTTTCAAGTTGTTTTCCCACAAAGTACGATCCGTTATCTACTCTGATGAATTCTGGTCTATTCCAAGCGGACATTAATTCACTAAGTGCTTTGATTATATTTTTAGCACTAGGGTCTTTTAATGGCTTAGCCCAAATCTTATTCAGATATGCCTCCACTACTATTAAAAAGAATTTATTACCCTTTTTAGTGCGTGGGTTGAGTGGACCAGCTATGTCTAAGTCCCACTCTACATTTGCCTTGTCTGGGAGTATCCTGCCATAATCTTTCCTGATTGTTCTGTGATATCCCTTTCTCATGCAGCTCTCGCATTTCAGCTTGATATCTCTATATTTCTTCCTCCAATTAGGAATATTTATGTTATTGTCTGACAGTATTTTCCCCATTAGATTTACACCGGGGTGTTTTAAACAGTCATGCAGCTTTTGAAGCGCACCTGTTCCCTTATCTTCGATTATAACCACTCTCCTTAGCCTGGCTAATTTGTCAACTGCTTCATTCCCTTGTGATAATTCTGTCTTCTCCTTCGAGTGACCCTTCTGGTGGATTACGACTAAGTCTAAATCTTTCACTAAAGAATTTATGTCCTTCCACAGCTGCTCATGTTCAATGGGCTTTTTATTGTACTTACAGAAACCATTCTGTTCCCAAACTTCCAAGTTTTCATTTAGACTTGCCTCTACATATTTACTGTCGGTGACTATAACAACTTGTTTGGCATTCATTTCTTTCAATTTTTCTAGTGCCTTAAGCACTGCCATTACTTCCGCTGTTTGGGCTGTACCAGGACAAGATCCCTTGTCTGTTATTTCGTTACCTTTTTTCTTTTTGATTATATACGCCCAATGGGCTTCGTTGTCTGCCAAAGTTTTAGATCCATCAGTATATACCATTATTCCCTTAAACACTGGTAAACTTTTCTTCTGACATTTCTTGCGCTCCTTGTTGATTATAGTTATGCTAGGATCTAGTATAACGTTCTGCCATCTCTGCCATCTGGTATTTTGGGCCTTAGCATCTTTGATCTTATTTTTATTCAGATGAGCCATTACCATCTCATCGGTGTTAATCAGTATTTGCCTTTCTCTGGCCAGACCTTTTAGCTCTGCATATCTTTTACTGATTGCAGCCAATTTCTTCTCAACTGGTAGAAATTTTTTCTCTGGGCTCTCCCAGTTTCCTGTCATAATGCGTATTGGTATACAGCTTTTTTCGTTCCGCATTATTAGCTGATAACCAGCCTCGTCTATATCTAGATCAACTTCTAAATTTTTGTCATCCTCTCTGCCTTCCAGCTGTCCTGAGCACAAAATTGCTTCCTTTAAAGCACTAAGTGCATTTTCCGCATCCTCAGTCCATTTTAATTTGTTCCCTTTTATTGTGGCATAAATCGGTTTCGCCATTTGACTAAATTTTGGAATCACGTCTCTGACATAATTCATTAGTCTCATCATCTGTTGTACATTTTTGACGTTTTCTGGTGTCTTTATTTCAGCTATTCTTTCCTTCATAGTCTGTGTGACACCTCGATTGCCTGCAGACACCCAGAATCCTAGAAACTCAACTAGGTCCGTCATAATTTCACTTTTCTTTATGTTGATTTTCAGTCCTGCCTCTGCTATTCTTTTCAACACCTCCTTTACGGTGTTCACGTGTTCTTTTTCATCTTCGTTTGTAATCAAAATGTCATCAATGTATACTTCCACTAGCAGATCTTTTAATATTTCCATCATTACTGCCTGGAACACAACTGAAGAATTTACATACCCTTGTGGCAAACGTTGGTATAGATAATGTTTATTTCCCACCGTAAAGGCGGTTTTCTCTTGACTATTCTCCGATAATGGGATTGCCCAAAATCCATTTATTAGATCCAATTTCGTTAGAAATTTGCCATCCTTTAGTTTCTCAATTGTGTCCCTTGCATTAATCAGGTATCGACGGTCTGGACGGGTTAATTTATTGAGAGCCCTATAGTTTGTTTCTAATCTAAATCCTTGATTTTTAGGTTTTGGCACTAATTGCAGAGGACTATTAGTGATTGCTGAAGGCACTTCTTTAATAACTCCTTGTTCTAATAATTCCGTTATCGTTTGATCCAGCTCATTTTTTCCCAATTTGTTTATTGGATATTGTCTCTGTGGCTTGTGTATTCCGCCTAGAATCTCATGTGCATATTTTTGATCAACTAGTCCAGTGTCATTTTTATATTTTCCGCATGGAGTCTGTCTCAATGCTTGTATCAATTCTTCCTTTGATTCTTCACTACCAATCATCTTATTTTTGATGCGAGTTAATTCCTGTTCTGTGTCTACTTCCTTCAATCTCAGCACCTTTTTAAGATCTCTTCCTGCAAGTAAATTCTCATTACCTTTTATCATTTTTACACCAAACTTTTCTCCCATTGGTTCCTCTTCTACATTTCCATTGTATGTTTGAACTAGCACTTTTCCTGTGTAATTTATTGGCTCTGTTGTGGAGGATATCTGAGCTCCTGTATCCAACAGGAATTCTACACCTTTTACATTTACAAACAAATCTTCGTCTCTTTCCAAAAATCTCTTATCACAGATATACTCCTTTAACAGGCCAATTTTATTTCATTGTTCATTTTTCCCTGCACTGTTTCTGTCTCTGACATTTTCTTCTCTTTCAGTATCTTCTTGTGCTTCCGCATTTAGAGTTAATTTGCTTCTTCCAAATCTCTTTACACTGGATTCAGTGTTTTTGCGTTTCTGTATTACTTGATCTTTCTGTGCTGGGGTTAATTTTCCCCATTCCTCTGCTGGAACGTACGTAGTCTTTTGTGCAGTACCCTTTCCGTTATCTTTAAAGGTTTTCTTTACACTACTATCCCTTTGCCATGTCGTCTTTTTAGTATTCCAGTTTTTAGGCCTGTTGGACTGACCTTTGTCACCCTGCCTAGCTTGGAATCTTGTGTTATACGGTTTACTGTTCTCCACTGGGGCTCTCTGTTTATTCATTACTTTATCTTTTCGTTGTTTTTGAACCCTCGCTCCTTGTGGTTCCTTTCTTTTCACAAACTGACTATTTAAATCATATTCAGCTAGTCTCTCCTCTATTTGTTTTTTAGTCGTGCTATTCAGTATTGTTCCTAATTTACTTCCCCCTGGTATTTTACGCCCTACATCTCGTAGCAGCCTTACTTTATCTGACATTGGGATTACATCCTCAATTGATAACCATACACTAAGTAAGGGCATTTGCTCTTTGCTTGCATTTACTAGCATATCTTTCCATTGTTTGTATTTGTCTTCAACTCCTGTAAGGTCTCTAACCTTTTCTAAGGCTTTCGCCGTTATGGCATGTCCTGTGCACGTGTGCACTAATCTTGTTACTGCTTCAGAAAGCCAGCCTGCGTTGCCGCTTTAATGATTCTATCCATATAACTGCAGTAATCTTCATTTGATTTCCTTGAACCTATTTGGTTTCTCACAACGTCAGTTAATTTTAACTCTAGTAATTTTGCTTGGACATTTTGCTCCTCACTTCTCTCCCCGTTGGTTCTCCGTGGAGTGCTGAACTGCAGCTGCCTCACTGGAGTTTCCCTTTCCCTGGGGGTTTCCTGTCTCTCTAACTCTTTTTGATATACGGCCTCTTCGCTTTCTTCCTCCCAGATTTCTCCTGGGGCGCTGTTCAGGTTCTCAATTTGCCTAAGAGCTTTAGTTGTCTCTAAATCTCTTTGTAATTTTTTATTCTGATTTTTCAATATTTTTATTACATTATCCAATTCTTTCACTATTTTTCTATTATACTCATATCCCTCTTGGAATAAAGTCTGTTTGCCTGCCTTTGACCAACCTTCTTGTTCGGCTATTTCTGTCGCAGACGGGGACATACTGGCAGTCTTCACTTGACCATAAGTTAATTCCTTTTCAGGTATTATTCTCTTATTCCATTTACTTAATAATTCCTGATCTCTTTTCTTCCCACTGGGATTCCTATACTTGGTTCCTCTTAACTCTACTTCTGGCCAATCATTCTTTATTTGTTTAGTCACTCTCTGTAAGGCTATTTTTACACCTTTTTGTGCTTTAATCTAGTCTCTTTTCTGAGCACTATCTCGTCTTCACTACTGACATCATATTCTGTGCTAATTCTTGTGGAATTTAATTCCTCATCTACACTCTCACCCTCTTGACTCTCCTCAGAGCTTGAATTGTTTTCTTTACAAGCCCTTCTGCCTGTTACTCCAATCGGAGTAATATTTTCAGAAACTAGGTTTCTTCGCTCACCTAGCTCAGTATTTTCCCTAGCTTCTTCCATATCTCTATTTATTGCTCCTTGCCTCTCAGGAGTATCACTTCTCTCATCAATTGTTTGTTCTTCGGACATTTTCTTCAGAAACTTCTTAATTGATTTCATATGATTTTGTTTTAATAATTTTCTGGATGGAAGTCACAGCTAAAATCGCAATTTGCTCTTATTGTCGATTTTATTTTATCAAGCTTTCTCTATCCATATCATTACTTAGTATATCTTCAATACTACACTCTAATATGGATCTGCTTTTCACTATGATTCCTATTCAACGATGTGCACGTCGTTGAACAGTTCACACAGTCTACACTAAAAAAATTTTTTTTTCCACTCAAGATTTTAGTCAATCTCTATTTTTTCAGCCTATTACTGTATTTATCGGAGCGCGCTTCTCTTATATGAGCTCTCAACGCTTTTCTATATTCCGACCTAATACTATAGAGATTCTAGTAGTGTCGTGCATGCACTTAATAACCCTACCCAGGTTATAATAATAATTCTTCCCCGAATTATTTTTCGTCTACAGGATTCCTTCCTTTTTTAGACTTTCATCTCACTCTTTGAGATTTCAACACTACTGGTTTAACCTTTCATTAGGTTTAATATAATTCGTTTCTAAATTATATTTTCGTTTGACTTTATAAGTCCTTCTAGGATTTTTCCTTAATCCTATTTTTAGGCTTTTTAATAACCCATTCCCAGGTTATAATAATAATTCTTCCCTGAATTATTCTTCGTCTACAGGATACCTTCCTTTTTAGACTTTTATCTCATTCTTCGAGATTTCAAAACTACTGTTAGTTTTAACCTTTCATTAGGTTTAATATAATTCGTTTCTAAATTATATTTTCGTTTGACTTTATAAGTCCTTCTAGGATTTTTCCTTAATCCTATTTTTAAGCTTTCTTTCTTTTGTACTTTCTATACAATAGTCACGCTTTTCGTCAGCACTTTGTTTATTGATTTTGGCCAGAAATCAATAAGCAATCGTGCCCCACGTTGGGCGCCATGTTATTCGGTGTACAATCTAACTAGATCCCACACACCTTCTACCTATTTTTAGTTTACAACCTCAGGCTAGGTAAAGCAGGTCAAATCCTTAACTAGATCATAAATATAAATTTATACTCACTCCCCAGAAGAACAGACCCCCTCCGTGTCTGGTTCAGATCAACTCGTTTAGAAAGCAGAGACGTGGCAAACGGTTTCTTTTATAAATCAATTATAAGTAGATTTATTTTTCCAATAACAAAAAGTTTTACATACAATCAAATAAAAGTTTACAAAAAGAAAAGTCTTAAGTAACAAAAAGCGGCAGTTCACAAGTGTCACCAGCAGATGTCAGGCTCGGATCATCAAGCAATGGAGAAGCAGCATAACGCTCTCAGCTTCTAATGTTCATACAGAGATCAATACCTTATATACCATTTCATTATCACACCTCTTCATCACATATTCAATTACATAGGCACAGTTCATCCAATCCTAGATTTTGAACGATTGTCAACTCCCTCAATTCCTTCAACATTTTAGTATATAATGCTCTGTACTCTTTCATTCTTCTTCTTCTGGCTTGGTTCCTTAATCTCCTCCTTCGTCTCGTCTGCAAGACATCATCCTGGGTAAAACCTGTTTCTTCATTCAATACTTGGTTACATTTATAAATGACCTTTATACATATGACTTAGTGTTTCTCTTCACCTTTTTAATAAAGCAGATTGCCTAAAACATGTCTCAGCGTGTTCATTTCAATTATTCAATAAAATACTTTTACAAAGTCTTTATCTCTGTGTCTTTACTATAAAACCAAATAAAACATTTTTACAACAGTCTTTGCTTCCGTGTCTTCACTATAAAACCAAATAAAACATTTTTACAAAAGTCTTTGCTTCCGTGTTTTTACTATAAAACCAAATAAAACATTTTCACCAAACCATGTGTCTGTATTCTTGCTATGAACCAAAGTAAAACATTTTTACAATATCATGTTGTCATGTTTTTCCATGCTTACAAAGTCATTTATGAAAGTTGTATAAGAAAAACCTCCTTTAGGTTTTTCGGCTTTATAAACAGCTTATACATAAAAGTTGTAAAATAAAAACTTCTTATAAAAGTTCCTTGGCCATATAAACAACTTCTTTATTTCACTTTGCTGCTTCTGTTCTACATGTGGCTCTTATAAAGTCCAGTATAAAGGTTCTCTATAAAACCTCCACTACACTTTCCTATAAGACTCTTATAAAGTCTAACATAAAGGTTCTCTATAAAACCTCCACTACATTTTCTATATATTTTCCAACATCATAAAACCATGCATAACATATCTGTGTGGTTAACATAGGCCTCTTTACATTTGGCATCATCCTTGGTTACACATTGGGAGCAAGACCTCCATACATTAGGCCGTATCCCTGTACATACATTGGGAATAAAAGAATCAATTTCATTATTATTCTAACACCGCCTAGTGCACGTTTGTCGTAAACGTCATGCCCCTTACCTTTTCCGGTAGACTGTGCTTTGGGTAGTATTAGAAACAATGGCATCAATAAAACCATACCAATTTGAGCCCGAATCGGACCCAGACAATTTTAGTGAAGAGGATCGAGCAGAACCTGTTCAGTCCTCAAGAGTAAAGACTGCGGATCTATAGTGATCGCTACTGAATGGCACTGTTACTTTTGTATTTTTCGAACGATTATAGCCAAATATCTGTCGCAAGAATGAACTCTAAACATTGGCTTTACTAGTAGCCAAATCAAACACAGAACCATGTTTAGCATGCCTGTAGATAAACAATACATAAAAGCTCTAAGAATAATTTACACTAATGCCAAGTTCGCTGTTGAGATTTTTAAAAAAAGTTTGTAACGTTAGGTGTTTGTCGGATAACGTTAAGTATGAATGAGCATTTAACAAACTGGTTTGCAGAGCCAAACAGCGTTGTCATCTGTTTACTTCCTTGCCACAACGTACAATTAACAATACAGACTATTACAGGAAAACACATCAACGAAAAATAAATCATACTTACAGGTTGTGGCCCGTAAACAGCTTCTGTTTTTGAATCCATCCTTCAGGACAAGCCGCTGTGCGAATCCTGCATTGAACTCGCGAAGATTGTGGAAGCTTTCCTCCGTGAATATTGCAGCGGGAGCCCGTCTCACACTAGCAGTGTTTGTCTCGTGCAGCTGAACCGCGGCTCGTGTATTGCAAATACAGACGAATATTGTCCATTATGTCACATTTTCCGGTCTTCTCATCCGACCCGTTCCCCTCTGTCTCATACACACACGCATATAACATGTTGTATATTAAACGCACTGCAACGCACCCCCGTCCCTAGGAAGGCTGAACAAAGTGGACCTGCAACTTTGTTGATGAAAATAACAGCGTTTCGTCGGCATTGCGGCAACAACACTCCAGCCTACTAACCACAACAACGCTTCCCCGCGCCGATACAAAATGGCCTGGCCCCCCCCCCCCCCCCTTATTTAATATTCTTGGAGGAGGGGTTTATGTAAACATTGGGGCTGGTGATGTCAGAGACCCTGGAGGAATGTCTAGTAGTCCCTACTGGCCGTTTGCTGTAGTCCTTAGAAATTGATTTCTTTAAATGCAAATATCTCCCTTTGCTTTAAACTTTGAACATTGTAACTTTGCAGATGTTGTTTATGCTCAAACAGCAACATTACACGTTAGAAAAGTCAAATCGTGGTTTACCACCCCTTTAAATAGCAAATCGAATCATAATATCTCTCAGAAAAATCGCAATTAGATATTTTCCCCAAATCGCAAAGCCCTATATTCCAAACCACTTCAATAACAACTGTGGCAGTGTCCTGAACACATAGAATCCAAACATGATGAAAAGTGAGTTTGTAAATTTTCCTAAAGAAATGTAACCCCTCTTTCTGTAGCTTACTGGGTATAGGATGTAACATACATGTTTCTGGTTTAATGTCTTTGTCTGTTGTTTTGTGCCATTGAACTGGGGTTAACTTGTTTTTTGTCTCTTTTAGATCTGATGGCACTAAAAGTGGAGAGCCAAGAACTAAATAAAATGGAAGAGAAAGATCCGTATGGGCAACATCAGGATTTCATAGCTGGAGAAAAATCTTTTAGTTGCTCACAGACTGAAAAGATTTCCTCACAAAAAAAGTCTGGAAAGAGTTTAATTGAAAAACAGCACCTTAAAGTCCACAGGAAAATGAACAATAGGGAGAAGCCTTACACCTGCCAGCAGTGTGGAAAGAGTTTTAGACGTAAAGGAAACCTTGAGGAACACATTAAAATTCACACTGGAGAGAAGCCTTACACCTGCCCTCAGTGTGGAAAGAGTTTCACTCGAAAAGGGCATCTTAAAGGCCACATGAGACTTCACACTGGAGAGAAGCCTTACCACTGCCCACAGTGTGGAAAGAGTTTCGCTGATAATGAACATCTTAAAGGCCACATGAGAATTCACACTGGAGAGAAGCCTCATACCTGCCAACAGTGTGGAAAGAGTTTCACTCTTAAAGGAACCCTTGGGAAACACATGAGAATTCACACTGGAGAGAAGCCTCACACCTGCCAACAGTGTGGAAAGAGTTTCACTCGAAAAGAGTCTCTTAAAGTCCACATGAGAATTCACACTGGAGAGAAGCCTCACACCTGCCAACAGTCCATTAATGTACTAAACACAATTTAAATCAGTTCATGTGAGTACAGTGGTTCAATATTAATATCATAAAGCAACGATTGTATATATATATATATATATATATATATATATATATATATATATATATATATATATATATATATATATATATATATATATATATATATTTTAAGAATCTTAAACATAAATAGCCACACAAATCAAGGATTCAAGGAGCTTTATTGCCAAGTACATTTTTACACATACACGGAATTTGTTTTGGTGTTGTGCGAGTCACACCGAGTCACCATTCTGCGGCGCCTCCTTTAGTTGGACAGAAAAATACAGCATAACATGAGGAGGGGTGAGGAGATGAAAAAAAAAAACAACCCCCAGACTATGCTCCTTTCGGGAGCACAGTTTGGGAACAGTAAAAAAACATCTCAGCAACATGAGCGCATACACATTACAACATGAAACACGACTTGCAACAGGGGAGAGGAATGGGGGGTTGAGGTTCCCAGCACAGCCAAGCGGCCCGTCCTGCAGCCTTTCCAGGCGCTGGTCACAGACCCGCTTGTCATACTGGGGGTACAAAGCGGCGAAGGTGAGAGATGGGTGTGTGCATAAATGTGTGTGTGTGTCTGTAGAGTTCATGTGCATGTTTGTGTAGGCCTGGAGAGTCATGCCTGGCACCATAATCTCGGTGCTCCAGTCCGCAAGTTGCTATGGAGACAGCCTTGATCAGATCCCAGTCCGAGTCAGCAGGTGATTGGGGGATGAGTGCAAGAGCGTCTTCCTGCAGTGCTCTTCTGGGGGAGTTGTTGTCCCAACAGCGGCCTTGGCCAAGGCCAGTGCTGGTTGAGGGAGCCGAAAGCAGATAAGATTGGAATTGTTTGGTCTGGGAGCGAGTAGCCACAATTTAGGACTCTCTTAGTTCGTTCTGGTCTCTGGAACGATCCTTTTGCAAAGCCGTGAGCTTTTCCATGATGATACCATATTGCGTTGCATCTTCATGATGTTATCCATATTGCGGTTAATAGTCCCAGTTTGAGAGATGACCGCTCTGCCCACTGCTTCAATCATGACGGGCAGCCTTGTGGAGCTTTGAACAGCTGTCGCCGCTTTCTGAATTCCTCGATATACCAGGGCAATGCCTGATCCAATCAGCAGAAACCCTGTTACCATGATTCCGAATAGGTAGATGTCTTCAATGTCCTCTACGGAAAGTACCGCTAGACACACAACATGCCACCTCTCCCACGCGTCCATCGTGTAGCCAGCAGCAAACGTTCCGGCAGGGCAGTCAGGTTCCCCCGAACCCAAGCTTCTCGTCGAGAAGATGGTGTCAATTGCGTTGAGAGACCAGTTGATCAAATCCATAGTTTTTAGTTTGAGAGCAGTGCGTGGAGAGTCTCTCAAGTTTAAGACAGTAGACTAGACGAGACGAGAGAAGCAAGCAGGGGAGGAGGGAGACGAGAGGGAGAGAAGAGAGAATGCGACCGCCTTCGCTGAGAGCCAGAGGGGAAAAGATCCAGGAAAAGCGTACTTTGATTATCTTCACTGCATGCATATTTAAAGATCCCGTTCTTCGTGATCCCATTGTTTAAACTTTAGTTGGTGTGTAATGTTGCTGTTAGAGCATAAATAATACCTGTAAAATTATAAAGCTCAAAGTTCAATGCCAAGCGAGATATTTTATTTAACAGAAGTTCCCTTTCAAAGCCTACAGTGAACGGCTGGCTTGGACTACATCCTGGTACTTCCTGCAGTAATTACGTCAGTAGAACAGACTAACCTCCGCCCACAAGAATACGTGAAAAAGGGGGCGTGGTCTTGTTGCTGTCCCACGTGGAGAAGAGGACGGTCACGTGGAGAAAAGGAACTGTAGCTTGAGTGTTTTTTTCGCCATGTCGTCGAGACGCTGTTATTTTCATCCCGGAGTCAAATCACCTTTGTTTGGCTTTCCCAGGGACGCTATAGAGATCATTCTCCCGTTAAGAGGCGTGACCTTTCCGTACAACGTGCGCTAAGCTGCTGTCCAATCACAACACGGGAACCGCTGGCACAATCAGAACTCGTTACGCATTTCTGAAGGAGGGACTTCATAGAACAAGGAAGTCATCAGCCCGTTTTTAGGACAGTGAAAACAGCGGTATACAGATAAGTACATTGTGTGAAAAATACTGTTTTTTTTTACACGCGAAACATGAACACATGTTATATTGCACACTGTAAACACAATCAAAGCTTCAAAAAAACACGAAGAACGGGACCTTTAAAACAAAATGAAATATAACATTCAACCTATAAATATGTGGTTCAGGCAATATGTGAATATGTACTCTGATTATCTTCACTGTAATAAAATGAAATATGACAAACACAACTCTCTTTTTGTGAAACGTCAGTTTTAATAATCAATAATGGCCATTTTAAAAGTATAAGTAAAAGGTATAGGAAGCTCTCCAATAAGAAATAAAGCAAACCATTCAGTCAAAAGTACAGTCAGCACTTTAGTAGGCTATGGTGGTAAAGTTAAATATGCAAGGCATGTTTATTTATATATCACATTTCATACACAATGGTAAATCAAAATGCTTTATAGGGCTGGGCGATATAACCAAAAAATCATATCTGTATTTTTTGGTTTAATGGCGATATACGGTATACATCCCGGTATTTCCTAAGTTTTTCTATTTGGATGCAAAAAAATCAGTATAAAACATTTTTTATATATATATATATATATATATATATATATATATATATATATATATATATATATATATATATATATATATTTTACATCCTGCCCAGTAATGTCCTAAAAATAATGTTGATATTGAAAGCTATAAACCAATACAGTGAATGTAATGTAGGCTATATTATGTGCAAATTGGAGGTTTACAATTCATAATTTTGTTTTTAAATTCACTAAACGAAAAATGAAAATAAAAACAAAAGCATATTAGCCTATATTTATATATTACCCCATTTTAATGGTCACTTTCATAAAAATATACTTACTTTTAGGTTTAAAATTCCACATATGGCACATTTATTGTCCAACAACAAATATTTTAGAAATATGTATACTTTAGTCAGAATTATTGCATTCCTATTCTATTGCGCTCCGTCTGTTTGGCGCGCATGCACACAGTGGCGCTCGTACACAGAATTTTAGCAGAGATTCACTTGCAGAAGGCTCGTTCTCTCCTGACATAAAATGGACATATTTGCATGACTTTCTAACATTTACTGATGGAGAATATACCTGTGAAATGTAAGTTATGCTCTGAGGAAAGCACCACATTTCAAACGCATTAAACAGAACAAATAGGCTATTTATCTGTCTGTCAGCACAAGTATCTCTCAGAGCGTCTGACAGAGCAAGCTGCTTTATACTATACGGGTTAACTATATCTGACTATATCCAGTTATTTTGAAGTCCTTAATATAAAGCATGTGTCTTGTTGAGGACAAATTGTATTATGCACTTTCCCTGCATCAGCTCATTCTGCGTACTCCGCTATTTTTCAGATGCGTTCGTATCAATCTACTGTATATCGATATAAACGATATTGCCTCATTCCTTATTGTCTCTAAAAAATGTATCAATATATATTGTACAAACTCGATTTACCACTCAGCCCTAATGCTTTACATAGAAAAATTATTAAAATATTGATAATCACGACATAATTAAAATACTATGTTTAAGAAAGCAAATAACAATAACCAAAGATAAAAACAAGTTTAAATAAAAAAACGTTATAAAAAGATGATACATAGATAAGAAAGTGCACAAAGATCAGTCGGACACACAGTGTGTTAGGGGATAACAGTTTGGGACCCAAGACCAGTTATGAAAAGTGAACACCTGGGGCCTCATTTATAAAAGTTGCGTAAGTACAAAAGAAGGCGTACGCCGCTCTCTGCGCAATAATTGGTATTTATAAAAAGCAAACTTAAATAATAAAACAAAAATATGACAATAAAACAAAAATATATTAATCAGAGTGTAGCTTATTTTGTTTACATTTTAAGTGTTTTTATGATAAAAATGCAATACCCCATGGGTATATGGTATTTGGTACGGGGGCCCAGCAAGATGGTTTGTACCCAGGGCCCAAAATTTGGTGCTACGCCCCTGACTATGGGCGTGACATGAAGCCGCAAAAGCTACGCTACATTTAGAATTGATTGCGATTTATTAAGGGAAAACTGCGTAGGATGTCTGCGTGTTCAAGTCTCACAGGGAAGGAGTTCATAGGCCGCGCTCTCTTTAGCAGTCTATCCTACCTATAATTTCTCAACAGTTATACTGTTTTCAAGGTCTAGTCACGTCATTACTGCAAGGCGGATGATTTTGATTGGCTCAGCGAAAATGAACAGTCATGGTAAATTTCCACACATTGTCAGTTAATCAGGTTCACGTGTCCATATAGCACTTGTTGATGCTTTTGCGACACATCACACATCCCTAGGACAGACACTCAGTCACCAATCAGAGACCAAATATAAACTTTAGAAAACATGTATGAAGAAACAATCAGTGGTTCTATTGATTAAGTAATATCATTAAAAAAAATCATTATAATAATATAGGAGGATAAATATTAAGGCTTTGATTATAAATTTAATTTGGATATCTACAGGTATATTGAAGCGGCAATGGATTTCAGAATCCACCTTTCAGTGCTCATTCAGTAAATGTAGCTTCAGATGTGTTTTGAGTCTGGATTTGAAAGTGGCTACTGTTGGAGCACATCTGATCTGTTCAGGAAGCTGGTTCCAGCTACGGCCGACATAATAGCTAAACGCAGACTCTCCTTGCTTTGAGTGAACCCTTGGTATTTCTAACTGACTTGATCCTGATGATCTGAGTGATCTGTAAGGTTTGCATTCTATCAGCATATCTGCAATGTATTGAGGTCCTAGGCCATTGAGTGACTTATATACCAGTAATAATACTTTAAAATCTCTTCTAAATATAACTGGAAGCCAGTGTAAAGACCTGAGGACCGGTGTGATGTGGTCATATCTTCTGGTTCTGCTCAGGATCCTGGCAGCAGTTCTGTATGAGCTGCAGCCGGTGAGAAGATCATTACAATAATCCACCCTGCTGGTGGTATTGCCTGGACACAAAACATCTAATTCTTGATATATTTTTGAGATGAAAGTAAGCTGATTTAGTTATTGCTTTGACACGACAACTGAAACTCAGGTCTGACTCCAAAATCACACCTTGTAGCTCCCTGGCTTAAGAAATGTTTGACTCTTCGACTGATGATTCCCACACTTTATTGAATATCCGTCACAGATGCGATCACCATAAGTACCACCATGAAACATCAGGGAATCAACGTAAGAGCTTTGTACAAAAGAAAACAAAACACCAAAGTGATTAAACCTTGAAACAAACATACATCAAAATAGATAAACTTAAACGACCCAAACATACTATGAAATAATGAAACAACAAACAGATAATCAACAGGGGAAGCTACTCTGAAACCGTAGTTTGACAAGCTACACGCTACTTATAAATGAAAGTAGTTAAATACTGTAGTCTATGACCTGACGTGTGTGTGTTAGTCTGTGAAAATACCGTGGTTCAGGCTACACAAATATTGATCTTGACATTGTTAGCATCTTGTCTTTTTTACATATCTTACACTGTAAATTTTACTAAAATTTACACAAATAATTTTGTACAAAAAACAGCCCTTATTAATTAATTATTAGTCGCCTATTGTAGTGTCTCAGGAAATCTTGCTCATTATCAAACAGCTCTTCTGTGGCTTTCCTGCACTGAAGCAGCAGTTTAAGATGAACCCAGACTTCAGCAAACTTAACTTTTGTCTGGTTAATACATTTAAAAGACAATTTCTTTGGCCATAATGTCAAATCAAATGAAAGAATGATTTATTAAAAACACAGAAGAACAACAAATAAAGAACAAGAAAACGGGAACAACACTCAGACCGAAACTTTTTGTCGTGCAATGCATAGCATGGGCTACAAAATAAAATATGTTATTGAAATATCTCCGTAACAGATTACGAAAAGTGTGTGCAACCTATTGGAAAGCCCGGATGAGTAATCTCTTGACAAGATGGTCAGAGTCTGCTGTGCTTTGTGCCCATCTTTTGTGCCCTCAGTATAGAGACTATAAGTAACAAAAAAAGGCAGGTCCCAGGCACTCAGTCAAATGTAAATAGAGGAGAAGGAATGAATTAAAAAGCCTTTATTAAGTATGGCTTAAGTCATATTTAAAAAACTACAAGAGCCAACATGTTTCGACCAAACAGATGGTCTTCTTCAGGGCAAAGCAGCACACAAAATGAGAATGACACAAACTTATAAGTTGAACCCCACCCATAGTCAGAAAGCATTCAATTAGCCTAATAAGGCCTAATATAATCAATTAACCCAATGAGGCAATCAGGTCTACAAGATTGGAGAACCAACGTAATGAGCAAAGAAACAAGTAAAAAAAAAAAAAAAAAAACACAACCAAACATCTCCTTCAACGTAGGCTACCTGGAGAGAAAAAAAACAAAGCAAGTGTCACCTATTAGAAAAACTAAAAACAAAGACAGAGAAAACCAAGGCAAAAAGTACAGAGCAAGAACATCATAAGGACATAGAAAACACATCATAAAAAACACTTGAACTCTATGTCCTCGTTCAGACCTGGATAACGAAGCGCATCCAGTTGATGGATCCAAAATGACTCGCACTGGTTGAGTCTAAGGATCCTATCACCTCCTCTAAACAGAGGTCTCACATGTTCCAAAACCTCTATTTTTAATAGGGAATCATTCTTATTATGCATAAGTAAAAAGTGTTGGGCCATCTGATTGTCAGGATTACTGGTAACAATAGCATACTTATGCTCTGCCAATCCATCACGCAGACGTCTTTTAGTACGACCCACATAAAACACATCCTTACATGGGCAGGATAACCGGTAAATGACAAATGTGGTGTTACAATTTATGAAATCTCTTACCTTAAATGTTTTGTTAGATTTGAAATCCACAAAGGTTTTCGATGGGATGACATTACTACAATGGGGGCAGTTCATGCATCGGTATAACCCAATTGGTCTCTTAAGCCAACTTTCCTTCTTCTCAGGGGGAAGATAACTACACTGTAAAAATTAAAGGTGCCTCAAATATCCTATCGGATACTCAAGGAACTTCAAAATGTATTTTAAGTGCCTCAAAGCTCTTTCTCCTATAGTAGAGTTACTGGTGGAACCACTGACAGTCTTTACGGTTCTTGCAGGAACTTATGGGATCCCTTAAGAACTCTGTATTCAGTTCTTAGGTCCTGTAGTCACCTTTTCATTACCATGAGACCTTGAAGTGCTTTGGGGGAACTTAGAGGAACTCAAATTCTATAAAAGGGTTCTTGTAAGATCTGTAAACAGTTCAGTGGTTCCTAGAAGATCTCTTTTGTAAAAGCCAGCATCTGGTGAAACCCAGAAGTTCTGTGAGGCCATATTACGATGTACAGCCTGTTCATTATTATTATTATTATTATTATAATGTTGTTGTTGTTAACAATTATTAATAAATCAAACTCACACACGCACACTGTGTGTGTGTGTGTGTGTGTGTGTGTGAGTGTGAGAGAGAGAGAGAGAGAGAGAGAGAGATTTTTTTTATTGAATAGATTACGGGTAATAAAATGTTTTGTGTTCAGGTTGGACTGTCACATTAAATTCACCGGTGTTGATTCTCCAGTGTTACAATAAAGTGTTAGGTACAATAAAGTGTTGCATCGACTTTTAACAGATTGGGTTTAACACCAGAAGTGTCAGCTTTAAATAAGTGTTGGTTAACTCTATTTTAGAGCTAACCAAGCCACGCCCCAGTTTACGTGCAAAACGGCAAAACGTCGTATTGAACCAGACCTCGTCGTGCGGTTGGACGCCATTTTACTTCCCTGGAAGAGTGGTGGTAAGTATCTGATCTTTTCACTTGATCGTATTGCTATAGATAAATTAAAAATATTATGTAAATTGATTCCAATATTTATAATTTCTAATCTTAGTCTTATCCGTTGTTCGATTTAAAACCACTATAATAACGAATAACATCAGACAGCCAGTGAGCTCTGATCATGTGATTTTAGTTAATTAACCCATGCCATATGCCTTTTTATAAACGATTTAAGCCTTGCTTATGCTAAGAGTCGTGTGTAATTATGCCTGCATACGTTTTTTTATTTACTGTAAGTTCGAGAATGTTCTTTCCGAGCACACTCGGCGCACGTGCGCAAAGCACTTGGCACTTGACTTGTCGCGAACTTCTGCAGTGTTCTATCATTATCATCTTGTCATGGGACTATAACAAATTAGGATTTTATATCGAAGATTCTACTAGGATTCCTGCTGCTCGTTGACCGTGCTTCTATGAGAGTGGTAAAATGGTACGTTTAATGTGAAACCGTTTCATTTCATTTTCATTTCCGTTTTATTTGTAATCTGGAGGCCTGCATCAGTCTTGTGCACTGACGCATTTGCTAAACTGAACCGATTTCTCCCTCTCACCGATGGCCCGATGCCATTTTGATAGAGGTTTGGGCGGTATGGCAAACTATACTATGTTTCACGGTAACAATATCGATAATTTATATTGTGCTGCCCTATTTGAAAATCTTTTAAAGGTGTTTTAATAATTTGATATTTTTGAAAAATTTGTTTAAAATTGAATCAGATTGTATTTATAGCAAATCAGTAAGAGGTGTTTCTTCCTCTCCAAGTCAAGATTTCAGACGCAAAATTACAATGATTGTCAAAGCACAATTTCGGTATCAGAAGAAGTTCATAAAAATCCCAGATGCTTGCTTTGATTTGTTTATAGCAGAGGATGACTGATATTTAAAGTTATTAAAAATTGTGTATATATTTTTCAAGTTGTGAATAAAGCATGGCCTAAAATTTACAAACATCTTTGTGTTGATGATGTGTGGAGAAAATGTATTCCTAAAATGTAAACAAATGATGAACTATATTGCAAGTATTATTGACATTTATTATAGACATTTACAGATGTTGTGTGTTTTTCAGATTGAGACGGTAACATATCTTCCTTCCTTCTGCTTCTGCATCTCTTATCACCCCAGGCTTCAGGCAGAAAGAAAACCCATAAGATCAGTGTTTTGTCAGGCTGTTGACCATCTGGTGGTATATCACAAAGTAAGTAACTGGTGCACTGGTGACATAATACAAGGGCTATAAGTGTTGTACCTCGAATCGATCCATTTCTCCAGTTGATAATTCAATATTAGATAAACTCTAAAATGGGGGTTAATATAGCAAGTTGATAATTCTCGACTCAAACTGAATTAACAGCCGGTTGGTGCATATACTTTTATTCTGGACTGTCTCCTGTTCTTTAAAGGTCCCATGGCATGGCATTTTTCTATTATTTTATAATGTTTCCTGAGGTGTACTTATATTGTTAGTATGACTTTTACATCATAAAATGTCATAATTTAGAAATAAAAGGCATTTTTTCAATACTGCTGTTTGCCCTGTGGCTGAATGCCCTGTTTCAAGAGGCGTGTCTGCTGTGAGACTTCAGTAAAAACGCCCACTGTTGTGATTGGCTGACATCTTTGCATTTTAAATGAGCGGAGGGGGCATGGTTTAACTTGGTCTACGAGGCACGAGCAGGCACGAGCTGCTGCCAGAGAGACGGATGGACCTGAGTTCACTTCACATCAGTTCTCAGCATGTCTGAACTGTTGTAGTTACAGCATATACTTCAGGTTATTAGTCTATTTCTAGTCGGAGGGACTGTCACTCATGTCAGAAAGTTAGTAACTTTAGTAAATTATGGATCAGCGCTGACTGGAGACGCGAACCGTTTAGAACGATTCAGTCCGATTTGGTGAACTGACTCGGTTCACTAAAAAGAACTGGTTCAAAAGAAAGATCGTTCGCGAACCGGACATCACTAACGTACCAGAGACGGAGCTCAGCGATTGCTAACAAAGTTATTTATAGTACCTACTGAGTTATGAGAGCGCTGTCAACGCGAGTTTATTGTGTTTGTATCTCAGAGTTTTCTTAATAAACACGAGTCCCAGTCACACCGAGTCCTTCTTCATCATTATTACCAACTTTGTAACACATGCAAAGTACCATTACAGCTGTCGAGATGAATGAGTTAAAAGTAAGTGTTGATAATAGCATTATTTTAAAAATATAAAAATGAAAGCGTCAGTGACGCGCGTTGAGTACACAGCGCAAACAAAGACACAACAGCAGTAATCGAATGTAATCCAGTTTATTGTGGGGCTAGGCTGGCTAGCCCGGATATGCTCACGCTTACCCCCCTTCTGCTTAATCTCACGCCGCGTTTGGTGCCTCCGCTGTGGGCCAGATGCAGTACTGGGGGTCGGGGATGTTGAAGGCCACCGGCCAGTGCAGCCCGAGCTTCGGCGTGTGTGAGGCCGATGTTGAGCAGAAACTCATGACTGTATGCACATTTTAGAACCGATAGACACGACGAGGACGTACAAAAACACTGACTCACAAGATAGAAAACATGAAAACACCGTTCTGTCTGGAGAGAGAGAAGCCGCATTATGTGCACGAATAATAAATAATTAGCTACACATCAGAAATCACTGATCACAGATCAGAAGGAACTGAAAAAAGACTTCTGTTTTCATTTGTACATCCAAACACTGAGAAACTGCCAGCGTTCACTCGTTCACAAGCCATGATCTCTCCAGCGTTTGCATGGGCGTGCCAGATTCTCTGGGCGGAGGAAAGGGAGGAAACCGTTCCTGCTTGGACGTCAAACCAGGAGACTTCAGGATTGGCTCGTCTGGCCTGTCATTTTCTCAAAGGCAGAGAGAGACAGCCAGAACTCGGGTTTACACCGATCAACATTTCTATCCACTTGGGGACAATATTCAGGCTAGGGGAACTCATATTAATGTTGAAAAACCTCATAAAATGAAAATTTCATGCCATGGGACCTTTAAAACGATTAAAATGGGGGTTTAATTGATTAAGCTGTACTTATTAATTTGTCATTAGTATTGATAGTATTTTTTTTTTTTTTTTCAGACATGCCGGAGTATACAGGAACACCTTGAGACAGAAGGGAATCGTCAACCATACATTCTTGCCTCAGGGTGCAGCAAGGAAGCCATCAGTCACTTCTTCATTGTGGTTGATAAAAAGATCATCCCCAGTCAAGCATCCTCTTCACTAGCAGCAATTGATGAACTCTTCAAGGTCCATTTTGTTTTCAGCATCAGTTACATCTACTACTTGCTACATCTGTAAATCACTGCTTACACATTGGCGTAACTTTGCTTTGAAAAGTGGTGGGGACACCGGGACACCGCACAACTCGTTTTCCTATGTGTTTATTTAAAACACACACGTGTTTATTTAATACGGAGACGCATTTCTGCCACATACATATTATTTTCCCACTCAATTATGTAGTAATAACGAGATCTTAGGTCATAAAAACGACATAATTTTCTCGTAATAACGAGATTGTATGTTGTTACAACAACATTTTTCTCCTAATAAGGACATGTGTTGTATAGTGATGTGTGTGTATATATATATATATATATATATATATATATATATATATATATATATATATATATATATATATATATATATATATATATATATATATATGTCTGTATCCATATTAGAGAATTTATTTAGCCCATGCCTTTGTCACACTTGTTTGAAAAGCAGAAGCAAGCTCAGCGTAAAATATCTCATCCGCTGCCTGTATCGGTGGCAATGCCCATAGCACGAAATTGTTGTATAGCCTAATTTATTGATGTAGCCTATAGTTCTTAACAGAGCAGGTGGCCATGGACTGCTCATGTTGCGTAACTTTAACCTTGCAATGACGGACCCCGGTGCAGCCACAAATATCATAACTTTCTATAAGGCCTACTGTAATTAAGACATTCTAGAAATGTATTAAAAAGAAAGACGCTTTCAGCCTTACTCAACGGCCGCGGAAACAGGCCAGTGGGTTCAATGCATTCCCGGCGTTCTTATTTTGCTTCCGATGTATTAAATATAGGCTACAGGCAATTAGTTTATGAAACCTTGATCAAAATTAAAATACAATTCACTTTTCATCATCAACATATACAAATTAAAACAATAATATAATAGGCTAATATTTAAACATATAGCCTAACTATGAATCTAAATAGGCTACGTTTTGGATGTAGCCTACTCCACTCCAAACGCTTAAAAAAAATTATTTTGTTTAATGTTTTTAATTTCAAATTTAATTTCTAAATTCAATTCATATTTCCAACAAACGAAATGCCGAGCCAAAATAACGAAGTGGTAAAAAAAACTGCAACAATGAAAAATATTAAAGAATTTGCGGGTGCTTTCGTCGGCATGGAGTGGGGTCAGACATGATTTCTATTGAGTGTTGTTTTGCAGAAATCATTTCTTAAAAGTGAATTTCGTTTTCTATAAATTGTATTTTAATTTTGATCAAGGTTTCATAAACGAATGGCCTGTATATTTAATACATAAGAAGCAAATAAGAACGCGTTGAATGGATTGATGTGCGTAATGAACCCACTGGCCTGTTTCCGTGGCCTTTGAGTAAGGCTGAAAGCGTCTTTCTTTTTAATACATTTCTAGAATATATGTAGCTATTACAGTTTAGCATATAATATATTACTGTAGGCCTATTATAGAGTTATGATATTTGTGCACCGGGGTCTGTAATTTCTAAGTTAAAGTTATGCCACTGATGTTAACATGAGCGGTCCATGGCACCTGTTACCTGTAATGCAGTGGTAAAACTGAGTTACCACCATGCAAATTCAAACATTTTGCTCGTGTCTGTATGTGGCAGCTGCAGCAATGCGTCACAATAACCTGGCGTAAAAGTCGATCATTCTTTACAGATGGCGCGGTATGTTTGGAAAGAAGACGAGTTCTTTATTAAACTCATTAAAAAAACAACATAAAATGCCACAATTTATCAAGACCTTGAAGCAGATAAGAGAGAAACACCTCGTATGTGCCGCTCAAGTATAAGGGGCTGTCCTTGCCATCAGTGCTTGAATAACACACGCGTCTCCTTCCAGTAAAAATAATACCGTGCGGTGGCTGGGATATACATAAACCTAACAACATACGTGGCATATTTTTTGGAATGACTTATCACGTGAGGAAAATTTTTTCAGTCACATAACATCAGTTAATGGAAACGCTGTCATTTCGCAATATTTTTTTTAATCGACTATTAGGAAATATGGCAAAAGTTTTGCAAAAATCTGTAATGGAAAAAAAAGCTTCTGACCGGCGGAAAAATGTGTTAAATGAATGTATTACGATTTGTAGATCGTGCTTTTGCTTTAATACACACCTTCCGCAATCTATTTTTCAATTACTGGGTTTAGAAAACATTTAACTAGATTTCATTTTAGGGGTGTAGCATCTAGCAGTGAGAATTAGCACTACAAAATCAACAAGCTCCAAATCCCAATGAAGCAGTGTCACTTGTGTCTGACACAGAGCAAACATCTGATAGTGATGCAAGTTTGCATGAATGTTCTTCTGTTTCAAGGGTTCTGGTTCCAGAGAAATGTGTGCATCCATAATAGCCAAATTGCATGGTAATGGTGTTGCAAACAGTTTAATTATGTCAGTTGTTGAAAGCCTGGAGGATTTAGTTAATTATTTCCATACAAGTTGAAGAGAATTTTAAAGAAATGTTGTGCCAGTTGATAGCACAAGTAGAAGTTCAGTTGACAAAGTTTTTAATAGTTTTCAAAATCTGTTCTCTGATTTTAATATCGATTCTAAATGGAAAAAAATATTTCAGTGAGAAAGGTGGGGTTGTTGAACCTATTGAAATGCATTTAGGTGTCAGATATACGATTCAAAAAGAAATAGTGAAACTGCTGGTTGAATACATGAGTTGCAATCTTATTTCGTTCAATTCCTTTCTTCAAAGACTGTATGCCTTCAAATATGTTTTTTTGGACAAAAATAACTGCCAAACTAATGACAGTCTGTTTTACATCATTTTGGATTGTTATTTGTAATAAATGTGATGGCTTGGTGATGTGCTGGAATAAATGTTTGAAAGAGTTATATGGAGTGATATGTTTAATTCAGTCAAATTATTCTTTTAGGATTAAATGATTTGTCATTTTATTTTGTAGTTCTTTAAAGTAGGTAATGCAGAAACCTAATATGAAAAAAAGGTACTAAGACTAAATGTTAACTCCTTTAGTGTGGTTGTTATTTCTAAAAAAAAAAAGTGTTCTATCAACACCAGGGTGGTGTAATATTTGACTCCTATAAAGTTGAGTAGATTGTGATTTCCATTTTCTGAAGTGTTAGGACAACACCAGAACGTTGTAGAATTTTTACTCTGCCAATGTTTTCTACACAGCTGCACTCAACTCTGTAACAGTGTTGTTGTTATCTGCATTGGTGTTCATATTTAGATACACACACACACACACACACACACAGAGTTTTTTATACTAACTTGTATATTCTATCCCCCTATAGGGATATATATAGTACCCCTACCCATAAACCTATCCATCACAGAAAACATTCTGCATTTTTAATAAAACATTGTTTAGTATGTGTTTAAAGCTATTTTAAATATGTGGACAAAAAAAAGTCTGAAAATGCTGTTCTTAGGCATTTTACCACACAGTATACACAATTTGAATATATTTAATGTTTCATAGGCCTATTGAAATAAACTGTGCATCATTATAAGTGAATATTGTTTACCATGAAATGAAATATTTTAGGCTACATTCTTAATAATAATAATAATAATGTTAATAACAACCCGAAGAAGACGGCGACAAGGGCTCTCTGGCGTCCTGCTCGCGTGCAACGCAAGTAGCGGCGATTTGAAAAAAACAAACAAACGGACATTTCCTTAAAATAACCGCTTCATATGACTTTCCCATTCAAGGTGAGTAAAGTCGCCAAAATAATTATACAAATTAGATACAATGTGTAACACACACGGCCACACGTACATGCTAAAATAGTATGGCTATTTAAAAAAGTATTTTTTATACTCTTTATATTTTATACTTTTTTTTATTTTTAGGTTTTAGTAAAAGTGTAACGTTAGATTGATTAGCATTTGTATAACCCCAGTTGTACTACAAATATCATGGTAAAATGGTTAGTGTATCAAAACCATGATTAATTTTATGTTACCATGATGTTATTTAACAATAATACACATTTTTAATCGTTTTCTTCTTCGTTTTTTTTGTAGTATACAAACTGCTATGTTTTTACCCTAACTCTAACCCTTTCCTTTTATCTTTTTCTCTCATCTGAACATCCAGTATATTTAGTATTTCTCTGAAAAACAGGGTTCATTGAGCAGCAACAAATGTACGTATATTTCTGGACTTGCAAATAAAATGGTGTTTGTCAGTCAGGCCTTATTCATGAAACACAAGCAGAAAATTATTTAAACAGTCAATCATGAAATACATTTTAATTTTAATTAATTAGGGGGTTCATTGTTTTAATTTGTATTATTTATTCATCAATTTAGCTATTTTTAGCAGATACGTAAAAACAAAGCCTGTTATATTGTTGTCCACTAGAGGGAGCCACAGGACAAGGAAACTTTTGAGCCTAATCCCTTTCTATCAGTTTCCATCCCTTTTGAATGGAAAGAAATGCATAGATTTAGTTAATTTGTATAACTTTGGTGTACTGACAGTATAGTTTTATATAATTGGTGTATACAAAAATCTGTGAAATGCTGATAGATCATAAAATGTTTATTTGCCAGACACGATAAAATATATGGCTGTCCATTAAGAATAAATTGATTTGTTTTATTTTATTTGTTTATCCATTTCCTTCTTTTTTTAATTCAACAGTAAGAGGGAGTGATTTAAAAAGAAAAAGTTTTTTTGTTTGTTTGTTTTGTTGCTGTAACCGGTTTTATCAAATCTTAACTTTTATTAATCATGAGACATAATGATTTGTTTACAGTACAATCTGTATATTTTTTACCCTAACCCTTTCCTTTTATTTTTTTCTTTCCTCAGAACATTCATTATTATTTCTCTGAAAAATAAGGTTCACTGAGCAGCAGCAAATGTGAGTATATATATATATAGTATAATGAAATTTGAAATGATGTTTGTCAGTCAGGCCTTATTCATGAAACAAATTCAGAAAATTATTTATAAATTAATCGATTCATGTACTTAAAGAAACATTTCAATTGAAATAATTGAATGAATGAACTAATCATTCACACTGGTGCTTGGACCCAGATGATTACCCATTTGTGACTATATTGTTTTATTCATTTATTCTAATCATCATATTAGAATGATTTCTGAAGGATCATGTGCCACTGAAGACTGGAGTGGTGATGCTAAAAAATCAGCTTTGATCACAGGAATAAATATATATATATTGATGAGCATAAGAATTGATTCATGAATTGACTTTTATAGGGACATCTCTAATGTGAGGCTGTGGACAGTTTCTAATGTCTGTTGCTGGCTGACAAGAAATGACCTCTCTGCACTTGCCCCATCTTTTGAAGGTGTGTAAATAGTTGAACAATGACTGTTTATAATTGCCCACTGTGCAACAAGAAGGCATTTTATCTTACCCATTTACTCAAACACATTGGACTATACCATCAACATGAGCCTCATTTCCATATAACTTGTGGACTTAATGGATGCAGCCATTTCAGTAGTTGTTTTACTTCCTACCGTTCTCATGTTTATCGGAAACACAAGGAACTGTTAAAACGCAAACATTCAGTAGACAGCCATCAACATCCGGAGCATGATTTAGGATCAAGCATAGCAGAAGAAGATGAGCATGATTTAGGATCAGATATCCCAGAAGAAGATGAGCATGCACTCTGTGACCTAATACAGAATGATCAAAAGTCTTGCAACCTTACTCACGAACAACTAATTGAAGGTTTAAAAAAAAGCCTTTGCTTGTTCATTTTAAAAATCCGTGAAAAACATACAGTGCCAGCAGTTGTACAGAAAAGTGTTGTGGAAGATCTCAGAACAGTGTGCGACACATTTATCACACATTACACAGAAGCCATCCGTTTTCATCTGGCAAAAAAACAAATACACATTGAAGATGACCATGAGCTTCAGGTTTTGCTTGATAATGGCTTGTTTTTTGAGCAATGCATAAAGAACATTAGTTCTGAATGGATGCTGGAACAATACTGCGTCAAAGAGTTGGCTATGATAAAACCTATCGAGATATGCCTTAACCAACAAGAGAATGAAAAAATTATTTCATTCCAGTACATTCCCCTGCTTGCTTTGCTGCAAAAGCTTGCAAAGAACAAAGATGTCTGGGCCACTCTCAATAGAGCCCAATCTGCAAATGATGAAATTCTCACAGATTTCACAGATGGTGAAATGTTTAAATCAAACAGACACATGACCTTTCATAGCTTACGTCTCCATTTTTATGTGGATGAATTTGAAGTGGTCAATCCACTTGGCTCAAAAAGAGGAAGACACAAACTAACCGCTGTCTATTTTAAGCTTGGAAATCTGGACCACAAGGATACATCCAAGATACAAAATATTTATTTGTCCACACTGGTCCACCATCGTTTCCTCAAAAATGAACTCACATCTTATGACGAAGTACTTCATCCTCTTATTACTGATCTTGCAGAGTTGGAAACTACTGGGCTTATGTTGACATGTGACGGAGAAAGTAGGTTATTTAATGGTACAGTGGCATCTGTATCAGCAGATAACCTATCTGCTCATGACTTAGCAGGACTCACAAGAAGTTTTTCAACTGGAAGAGTTTGCCGCTTTTGTCTGGCAAATGCAAAGGACATCAAGACTAAATTCACAGAGGAGCAGTTCATCATGAGGAATGCTGCCAATTACAGGTATCATCTTGATGCTGTTGAAGAAGATTCAGCAAACTCATCAGTCTATGGGATCACCAATGCCTGTTGCCTTTCAAAGCTGGAGCATGTACCCTCTCCAATATTGCATCTCTTTCCACCGGACATCATGCATGACTTCCATGAAGGGATAATACCAATGGTCCTTAGTCTAAGTATCTCCCAGTGGCTAAAAGAGAAATACTTTGCACTAAGTGACTTAAATTACGAGATTGAGAATTTTTCTTATGGCAAAAATGATGTACCATCAAAACCTGTACCACTCTCAGATAGAGCTCTCAAAAGTTGCCGTTTGGGAGGCAGTGCCGTGGAGAATCTCACCCTTTTTCGACTACTGCCATTTATGATTGCAGAACAAATTCCAGAAACCGACTGTTTATGGAAGCTTTACCTCCTTCTTCGAGAGATAGTGGACATTGTCATTGCTTCTGAAATAAGGCGATCCTGGATTCCATATCTATCAGAGAAGATAGTTGCATTTTTGTCCATGTTCCATCAACATTTTCCAGGGAAAATCACCCCGAAGATGCATTACATGATCCATTATCCTAGGTTAATCCTATTTTATGGTCCTCTGGTGCATCTGTCCTGTCTCCGCTTTGAAGCAAAACACCAGTATTTCAAAAGAGTGGCCAGAGTTCTTGGGAACTTTAAAAACATTACCAAGACTCTTGCCAGGCGACATCAATTTAGACAGTGCTGGGAACAATCAGATACCAATTGCCTCGGTATCACTACTGAAACTGCAGACACACGAAATATTCCTGTGCAGGCTCTGCCAATTGACGCACGTGAAGCCTTAATGTCTCAAACAACCTCTGTGCCTCGGACTGTCAGTAAAACAGCATACATATATGCAAACAGTGTGGCATACCATATTGGAGACTGCATCATTGTCAACACAGCTCATGCAGAGTAGATACCAGTGTTTATAGAGATCCGGTGAATATACTGTGTCAATCAGACTTGGCTTCTGTGTGGGAAAATGTTAATTCCTTCATACTTCGACAAACATTTCAACTCGTATGTTGTTGACGAGATGTGTCAATGGACTGTTGTGAAACCTGGTGAGGAGATTGGCCACCACTGCCTTGATGGTTACAGGAAGTCAGATGGGCAGAAATCAATACCACTTAGACACTGGATTACAGTCAGTTCCTCTCATTACTATTTTTTCCTTTCTCCTTTTTTCTACAATTCCATTTTTAATTCAAAATTCATTTTTTTTTTTTTTTAATTTAATTATTTCATTTGAAAATAATTATTGTTATCATTAATTATATACCATATCATTATCATTTGTCTTCTCTTTTTTTAGAACACCTAAAAAAATTCTTTCTTTAATTAAAGAATTAAATTCAATCGAATGATGGACAACCTGAATATCATCAAGAATATGGACAAGAATCATGAGTATGTCAATTTAATTAAAATCTAAAATGTTTGTGTTTTTCTCAACTTTAGTTCAGCATCAGTCCAATTTAACATTTTTGAAAAATATTAAGAAAAATAGATAATCGTGATGATAATGATTATTTTGTCCTGTAGCTTAATGCTCACTTCAGGTGGAAATGGGCCATCATCTAATATAGATCATGAGACAAATGCAGGACAAACTTGGCCAACAATTTTCAAATTACCAGATTTCCCTGTTTTGCTAAAGCAAAAAATGGAAAACAACATGGCTGAATTGCACCAGCCAACATCCCGTTCTAAATGGAGGTCACAGATTGTGCAGGTGCTGTTTGACTATATATGCACCATAACTTGGTAAGTCACACACACACACACACACACACACACACACACACACACACACACACACACACACACACACACACACACACACACACACACTAATAGAAAACATAACATTTTGAATAGACATCTGTGTAACTATTAGTTACATCTGCTATTGAATGTCCACAATGACACTGCATTTACTTTTATAACAGCAAATGTATCATTCCTAAGGTATCCTACACAGCAGCAGTATAAAGAAGTGTGTACTGCACTCATCAAGATGTATCCAAACTTGAGAGACCAAACAGGCGTTGGATATGTAAGATTACTTTTGTATTATTCTTTTTTAGAATTGTATCACTGCCCTAAGTTTGTGCTTAGGTCCTTTCCAAAACCACCATTCACATATGGGTAAAAGCTACAGTGAAAGTGAATGATAATAAGAGAATGATTAAATGATGTCAGAAGTTTCATTTGTGTGTAAACTTTCCCTTATACCAACACTACTATTAAAGGAACAGTTCACCAAAAAATTGTAATCCTGCCATCATTTACTCACCCTCAAGTTGTTCCAAACTTGAAAGAATTTATTTTTTCTTTTGCTGAACATAAAATAATTTATTTTGAAGAAAGTCTGTAACCAAACAGTTGATTAGTCAGTGGGGTACATCCACTGTTTAGTTCCCCATATTCTTCAAAATATCTTTGCCTATGTTCAAAGGAAAAAATAAATGTTTGGAACAACTTGGGGGGTGAGTAAATGATAACTGAATTTAAATTTTTGGGTGAACTATCTCTTTAAATTGTTTGTGCTTGTTTGCAGGAATCCTGGCATGGAATGTTGAGAAACAAATTCAAGAAGGAACGGAAACCTCTTGTAGATCTGAATGTAATTAATGTGCCAGAACAATACATCAGAAAAGGCAAAAAAAGAAGCCTGGATGAAAATGAAAATGATACTGCTTCAATTGCTGATGTAAGTTTTGATACACTTGCATTTAAAATAATCGGCATAGCACATCTTTCCAGTTTTTGTATTGGTCTGAGAGTGCTGCAATTTCAGTCACTGTTGACTATAAACTATTACAACTAGTGTTTTTTCTATTACTCAGATGACTACAGAGGATGAATTTAGTATTAGACAGCACATTAGCAAGATGAAGACAGAATGTGAGAAAAAGAAACCTAACATCTCCATGCTTCAGGATAAAATGAAGAGAACCGAGAGGGAGAGAGATGTCTACATAAAAGAGAGATCCACTCAGGAAGTACTGATTAAGTACCCTGCCTTGCGCTTATCGGCAATTGTAAGATTGACGTATCTCATTTAAATAAAATAAAAAAGAATGTGCTTTAAAATGTATATCAAGTGACATCTAAATATCTATGGTAATGTAATTTCAACAAAAAAAAATTTCAAATCAGATTTTTTTCAGAAATGAAAACAAAATATTATACTGATGTGGACAGAAGAATTTTGACTGGATTTGGGAGCACTGCAGAAAAACTTCTGACTGAGGCACAAAAAAGAGGTGTGGCTAGCGATCTACTGGCTATGTACAACACTGCACTTCAGTCACATGCTGAAGAGGCACACAAAGGTGAATATTTTGTATCGCTTACATTAGATAAGCAATGAAAGTTTATATTAGTAAACTGTTTTTGTAGTGCAGGTTAATTTTTCTCAATGGCAAAAAAGTGTCCTAATCGATGTGAATTCACCCTATTTGTTTTTTTCTGTGATTGTGAACCCTCACACTCAGCATAATCATGCATTCAACATATAATTTGTACCAATTTTTTTTGTGCACAGCGACTGTAGGTGTATTCTATAACTATATTTTCATATTTTTATATGAATTGTTAAAATAAATTGTGCTTATACTGATCATATGTACACTCTAAAAAAAAAGACTCGTAATCATAGGGGAACCTTTTTTAGTGCTATGTAGCACCAATTTTGGTGAAGAACCACTGAACCGCTGAAGAACCACTGAAGCACCAAAATTGGTGCTATATAGCACTAAAAAAGGTTCCCCTATGATTACGAGCCAATAACCATTTTTGGTGCCATATAGAACCTTTTTTTTTTTAGAGTGTACGTTTTGTTCTAACCAAAAGTCATGGGAGAAATTACATTTCTTTTATAAACCTTTTTTGCAGAGAAACATCAGAAAGCTTTTTTAGAAAAAACCTTTTTTATATATAGTTTAATTAAACCATTATATTCTTCAAATTTGTAGGCCTCATGGTCATTGCAGGAATCCTTGTATTGCCGTACCTTTTAAATGATGATCCTGCAGGACTGTACGTGATAAACAAGGTCAGATTCTAATGTATATATGCAAATGTCATTGATGATTCAGATAATCAGCTTAAAGTTTTGCCAGTATTATGCCAGTTATTCCTAGAGATATTATGCAATTAACTGCTCCACAACCATAAAAGGCACTACAAAAGGCACAACAAAATGGCCTTGTATATTATGTATATTGTTACACAGTAAAAAAAAAATTCAGATCTCAAATTGAAAAATTTCTAGTGACCGATCACATCTAAATTTTTCAGTTGGCCAAATTGAATTTCTGTGAATTTATGCAAATTAATACACATAAATTCAATTTGGCCAACTAAAAAATGTTGATGTGATCAATCACTAGAACATTTTCAATTGGGGACCTGAATTTTTTTTTTTACAGTGTAGCTTTGTGACCAGTTGCATTTGATGTTCCTAATTTTTTAGTCACTTTTGATAAATGTATGTGGAAAATGAATAAATGTAAAGGTTTTGTAAATTAAATGATATCTTAACCCCTCTTTTTTCAACCAACAGCCTCCACAGAACCTCACACCAACTTTGGTGATTACAGGAAACCCATTTGGTGAAAGCAGCATTGCGGTCTTTCTTGATGGTGAAGAACTGTTTGCTGATGAACCTGCTGATGTAACCATGGGTGTAGGCCTCACTATGAGTGCCTACTTCCTATTCAACATACAGTACAAGAAACCAATTAAAACACTGACTTTTCTGCAGTATCTGTTGGGCATTCAGAAGGAGAGCATCAAGCTACCTACAGTTGTGTTGAGGCTTATCAATTACTTAAAATGCCCAGTGTGAATATTCCCAGAGTGAAAATGTTACAATTGACTGCATTGTACATTTTACTGTAGTAGATTTTAATTGTATAATTGTTTATTTATATTTTAAAGTTGTAAGAAGTCATATTTATCTTTGCAGTTTTGCCAAGATGTAAACTCTTAATGTATAGCAATATTAACATTATATATGTGCTTCAAAGAATTAGATGTTGAGCTACAGTATTCAAGGTAAATATTTATTGAACTTTTCTATGAATATTGTTGTTGTTTATTAATAAAAAAATGTTTGCTTTGCATTTGGTTTTAGTTTTTAATTTGTCAAAAAAATAAAATGTAAATAGATAAATTTTATTTAATAGTAAATAAAGAGGGAGGGGGGGGGGGGGGTGGAGAGGGAGAGGGGGAGGTTACATTGGGAAATGGTGCCTTGAAGCACCCAAGGTGGTTCCTAAAGGAAGGGTTCCTCAGGAATCCTGGGTGGTTCCTCAGAGAACCGCCTCTTTTGAAAGGGGGGCCTAGAGGATCTACAGACGGTTCCGCCGGGTGTGGCAAAGTGAAGAACCCCAAAAGGTTCCACACTCTGTGATTTACCCCAATATGCATTGTATTTTTATTAGCTCCTGTTTGACGTATAGACACATTTCTCTGTGTTTATGTAAAGACTCGACTAACCAGAAGAAACAAGCATGTAATATGAGTGACATGTGAAGAGTGAATGATCTTCCCAGTCATTCTGGAATCCATAAACTTTACATTTTAGGCACTTTATTTCCACTTTTAGAAAATTGTCATCTGTGTTAATTATCTTTGGGTTTATTATTTTTATTTTAAGTAAATACCTTTCCAATTTGATATGTGATGGCAAAAGAGCGAACTCTGTCAAAGGCAGATTCGAACCCTGGTCAATCGTGCGCTTTACCGACTATGCTACTGAGTACTCAACACAAATCAGCTGGTGCTAATAGGTTTTAAAAAATAAGATCGCGGGACTAACTACAGGTTACAGACAGTATTGTGAATAAGTGATTATAGATGCAAACACATTGTATTTTACTTTTGCCATGAGTAGAATAATTACAACAAAAAGAAAATAGAGGCATTGTCAGAATGAGCAGTCAAGCAAGAAACACACCACCCATAGCGTCGAGGCAACAACACGCTTGAACTTGAAGTGAACAAAACTTTCTGCATTCCCAGTTCCCAGATAATATATGTTCTTTGCATCCCGTCCACGAGATTTATTTATTTGTATTTTTGGCTTTTTGCGTGACAGAATTGAGCATATTTTTCTCTGTGAGATTTTTACAGTGTTGAAAGTATAAGACAAAAATAACAAATACAATTATTCTATAGCCAACATTTTATATTCGTTATCCCAGTCCCACTCTTTAGAGGAAATTAAAATCAGGTCTAAATTTAGCGCCATGATCCGGTCGGGACCGGAAAGAATATCATTCGGAAAAGTTCGGTGCACACCTGTACTGCACAACATTCCCTACAATAAATGTACTAATAATTAACAATAAAAGTAATCGTATGTTTATTAGCTTTCCTTTATATAAGCGTTTCTTTGGGTTTATTATGCACTTCTTATAATGCTTTATTCCATGTTGCTAGCATGACGCATATAAAAGGTTATTTTTAGCTACATATGGCGTTAGCTAACGTGAGGACTTGAAGAAAAAATCACACACCTGGAAAAAAATGTTCTTTATTTGAATGAGTGGGTGGCTCTTAAAAGAGCCGTTGTTGCTGGCTTGACAGCTTCATCCTCGGAGTTCCACCCGCAGAGCGTCTGTAATATTCCTCCGCAGAAGCTCATTGCTCTGAGCTCAGGTGGACCTCTGTCCCTGCACAGATGAGACACTCTGATATTCTGATGGTTAATGCAGTGCAAGAACCGAGCCATCTCTCTGTTCAGCCAGCGTCGGCTTCTTTCGATCCTGTAGGCCCTCCGAAAGGATTTCCGAAAACAAGATCGTGGTATCTGGGAACAGGTCAGCCTTCATTTCCCGAAGGAAATCCAGGCGGTTGCGGCCTTCCCCGGCACAGCCTGTTCCCTCCGAGGTGAATAACGAGGACCCGAGGAGGTGGAGCCGTCGCCAAGAGAGACCGCAGCACTGGAAGCAGCTGCTCCCAGCGTCTGCCTCCTCTCCCTTCCCAAGTGACCTTGGCCTGAAGACCAAGGTTCGTGTCCAGGCGCTTTGCACAGATGTGCGAGTGGAGCCTGCGGACGATGGAGCTGCCGACGATCCAGACATGAGGTGCACTGTGACCAGCCATCTCGAAGAGTGAGGGAGCAGATTTACCTCCAGTATTTATAATGAGCGCTGCGCGTGTCATTGTCACGTGTCATTCTACAGGCTCGCCCAACAGCGCTTCAGAGCAGTTCAATGAATATCCCACATTTATGCCAAGCAATTGCATATGAACTAATGTTTATGAATTATGACAATTTTTACGTTTGTGTTTTTATACAGTAATTTACACTTGTTAGGAAGCAAATGTATGTATGTCCCTCATCTGAAAACGAATGTACAGGCATGACACAGACATTTCAAAATAAGAGTCCCATTGTGAAATAATAAATAAAATAAATCAATTTCCATTTCATTTAGAGTAAACTATTGTAGCTTCTGTCTGAGATGCTCTGTCACAACCTACACCGCTGAAGACGTCACAGAAGTATACGGAGATAACAGGGATTTAAAAGAAATGGATCCCTCAAAGTATACAGCAAGATTTATGTGATTAATGTCACTGGATTTTTGAAATTAAAGGAATGTTTGGATATGTAAACTGATATTTCTTACTTGCATACATTTCAGCAGCCAATCACACAACATTTAAACATCTTTTATTGATGTGAAAATACCCCAAAATGCATGAAAATCACATACAAATCCTATTTTATAGTAATTGTATATTTATTAGCTTCTTGTTTCTTTGGGTTTTTGTCTAAATCTATAAACATGTCTCCAAATATGCACACTTCTGGATTAAAAACCCATATAAATGCTGTTTAGTGAAGCCATGTGAACAAACTGGAACAGAAGTGACTGATGAATGCATTCTTCTCAAACAATCAAAAATATAGATAGTTGATTTTGCTCTTCTGACATGCTCCTTACCATCATGACAGTATAAAAGGTGTAGTCTTACAATTTTCTAATGATAGTTTGTGAACATCAAGCAAGACTGTGAGGTTTCATTGTGCAGTGCACATAAAACATCTACTTATTGGATATGTGGTTTTAAATTAGTTTGAACAATAATGATGCCGAGACATGCATATACAAGTATATAAAAAGCCATCTTAGAGTACCATCTGTGATTATACCTCGATCTCTGAAGTTCACAATGTATTCTTAATGCGCCATTGAGGTCTGGAAATAAGTTTTAATGAGGAAAAATAATATACAGCAGCAGATTCAAATCAAGAACCCCTGAAGATAATTTCTACCACCATCCCATTCAGGAGCATACATTAACATAGTGGATATATGCATTTATTCACTTACATGAAGAGTGGGAGGACTGTTGTAAGGATGATAAACATTAAACATGACTTTGGTAACTTCATTTCAATTTTGCTGATGAAATCTACAAGTATGCCTGACAGAAATTGATCATTTTGCATGTAACAGCCACACAATATTTTAATATAAAATGATGAAGAAAGACAAAACCTAACATAAGTACAAAGACAAAGACAAAACATAAGTAATTATGTTTAAATGTTTAATTAATGCCCATTTGGATTGCACTTAGTCTGGATCCAGGCCCTTAAGTAAGCCAAACCTGAGTAAAAAGCTACAGAGTGGCTTACTCTTACGGCCGTTTTCACACCGCAAGCGTGAGCGGCGCATGAGCAGTGCGTATTCTTTCCGTTGTGCATGTTAAGCAATGAGTGCATTCACATCGGGAGAGGCGCGTGAGCATAAAGCAGGAGCGTCGCATCTATTTATTTTATTTCTAACCTCAAAGAGAAATCACACTTTTTTGATGGACAAAATAAATATGATTTCACACAAAAAGTGCTTAAACTGCACATAATAAGCATGTCTAGTGTGTTTTAACAAGAACTGGAGCAAGTCATAAAATAAAATCTCTATAGAAAGTCTATAAAGTATTTATAGAAGATTTAGTTTAGTATTGCACATTATTTATTTTTTTGCATTTATATTAGCATTGTTATTCCTTAAAATCAAACTAAATAAAATGCACGGAAACACTTACCAGTAGAATCTGCATAAATCTTATTTTCGCTGAAGTCTGTGATGTGTAGTCCATGGAGTGAGGTCGTCCTGCTGAGGGCGACGTAGGCCATTCCTGGCTTGAAAATCTTCTTCAGTGACACTACGGCATCCTGCATGGTCATGCCCTGAACTTTGTGAGCCGTGCAGGCGTAGGCCAACTTGATGGGGAAATGTCGACGAACTGCTCCTTTCCTCAGGCTTTCTTCTGATCTCTCGATGTAGACCAAGTCGTCTTCTTCACCTTGCACCCTTCTGTGGTGATTCTTGCCTGCGTTGGCATTGTCCAGCTGAAGTCCAAGCATCTGA
>JARQWZ010005210.1:0-83935 GCA_033150135.1 Gobio occitaniae | reverse complement strand
ATTTTTTTTCCAGGCACATTTGACCAATTCCAAACCACAGTAATCCTAATAACTACTATTAATTTAGTATTTAATAATGTATAAGTGATATATAATTGTTCATGAAGGCTGGAAATGAAAAACACCTTATATTCAGGTGTGCAGAATTATTAGGCATGTTTTCTTTTACAGATAAATTGAGCCAAAAAAGAGATTTAACTCAGACTGAAAAGTCAAAAATTATTAAATGCCCATGAGAAGGATGCAATACTAATGCAATACTAGACATTGCAGTTAAGGCATGACCATTGGACAGTGAAATGCTCGTTGGGTCAGCAGGGTCAGACAAAAACATGTGGCGGAGAAAAGACACCTGTTAACTGCAAAAGAATGAAGAATTAAGGTGAAGAATTAAGGGTGAAACCATCAGTAACCCTTTAGTCTCCAGCGCCATCATTTTCCAGAGCTGCAACCTACCTGGAGTCTCCAGAAGTGCAAGGTGTCAGGATCTCAGAGACTTCAGTTAGGTAAAGAATCCTAAAAAATGACCCCCACTAAATAAGAATCATAAGCTGAAGTGTTGTAAAGTACATGAGGCCTGCTTTTTTATAGGCTTTATAGGTTTTATATGTTGAGAATGACTCTTGAAGGACCAGCACCACATCCTCTAGTACCACTGTTTGAAGAATTCATCTTCCAGAATCTGGCAGTACGTTTTGGGAGTTCATTTTAGTCCATCCTGAAGTCCGTTTTTGCAGAGATGGACTAAAAATGAACTCCCAAAATGTACTGCCAGATTCTGGAAGATGAATTCTTCAACAGTGGTACTAGAGGATGTGGTGCTGGTCCTTCAAGAGTCACTCTCAACCTATCTGTCCATAAAGCCTATAAAAAAACCTTCTTCATGTATTTTACAACACTTCAGCTTGTGATTCTTATTTAGTGGGGGTCATTTTTTAGGATTCTTTACCTAACTGAAGTCTCTGAGATCCTGACACCTTGCACTTCTGGAGACTCCAGGTAGGTTGCAGCTTTGGAAAATGGTGGCGCTGGAGACTAAAGGGTTCCTGATGGTTTCACCCTTAATTCTTCACCTTAATTCTTAATTCTTTTGCGGTTAACAGGTGTCTTTTCTTCACCAACCTGTTTTTGTCTGACCCTGCTGACCCAACGAGCATTTCACTGTCCAATGGTCATGCCTTAACTGCAATGTCTAGTATTGCATTAGTATTGCATCCTTCTCATGGCATTTAATACTTTTTGACTTTTCAGTCCGAGTTAAATCTCTTTTTTGGCTCAATTTATCTGTAAAAGAAAACATGCCTAATAATTCTGCACACCTGAATATAAGGTGATTTTCATTTCCAGCCTTCATGAACAATTATATATCACTTATACATTATTAAATACTAAATCAATAGTAGTTATTAGGATTACTGTGGTTTGGAATTGGTCAAATGTGCCTGGAAAAAAAATATGATCAGAAATCAACGTGTCTAATAATTCTGCACTCCCTGTATATTCCTCAATATAAAGCCGGTTGATCACAGATTGTCCATATTAGATTAGATTAGATTAGATTCAACTTTATTGTCATTACACAAGTACAAGTACAAGGCAACGAAATGCAGTTTAGGTCTAACCAGAAGTGCAATAGCAGCAAGTGCAGGATATACAATGGATGCGTAAGTGCAGGACATGGATATGTACTGAATAAATATGTATAAATAGAGAGATGGTTATTACTATAAACAGAACTGAATTTACAGGTGAATATGTACAGTGAATAAATATACAGATGGCTATTACTATAAACAGAATTTACAGGGGAATATGTACTATGAATATAATATACAGATGGCTATTACTATAACAGAATTTTACAGATAGAGGTATACAATAATATGTTAGGCTAATATGAGGAATATAGCAGTGGATTAGGGTAGTGCAATAAAATTATGGACAGAGCTATCCGGAAAAAAAAAGTGTAAAGTGCAGTGGAAAGTGGTTGTATATTACAGTTAGAAGTACGGTGCAAAATGCAAATGTAAACATTGGTACTATAAATACAGTCGGCAGTGCAAATGAGCATAATCCAGTTAAGATATGGCAGTGCAAGATGCATATGTAAACAGTTGTTACTGTGATAAACAGTCGGTAGTGCAAATAACAAAGTGAAGGCAGATGTGAGGTAGGAGAGTTAGCAGTTTATGAGGGAAGTGGATCAACGGGGGTTTGAGTTCAATAAAGAGACAGCTCTGGGGAAAAAACTGTTCTTAAGTCTGCTGGTCCTGGTCCGGAGGATCCTGAAACGCCTGCCGGAGGGCAGGAGAGAAAACAGTCTGTGGGCTGGGTGAGAGGAGTCCTTGAGGATGCTGCGAGCTCGATGCAGGCAGCGTTTCCTCTGGATGTGCTCGATGGCAGGCAGTGGAGTCCCTGTGATGCGCTGGGCAGTTTTCACCACCCGCTGCAGTGCCTTGCGCTCCGCAACAGAGCAGCTCCCATACCATACTGCGACACAGTTGGTCAGGATTCTTTCTATTGCGCAGCGATAGAAGTTCACCAGGATAGCCGAGGAGAGCTGATTCTTCCTCAGTGTCCTCAGGAAGAAGAGGCGCTGGTGAGCCTTCTTGACCAGGCTGGAGTGTGTTGGTCGTCCACGACATGTCCGCCGAGATGTGGATCCCCAGGAACTTGAAACTGGAGACACGCTCAACAGCCATTCCATTGATGTGGATGGTGTCGTGTGTGCCTCTTGACTCTTTCCTGAAGTCCACGATGAGCTCCTTCGTTTTGGTGGTGTTGAGGAGCAGGTTATTATCAGCGCACCATGTGGCCAGGTGCTGGATCTCTTCCTGTAGGCAGTCTCATCGTTGTTGCTGATGAGCCCAATCACCGTAGTGTCATCCGCAAACTTGACGATGGAATTAGATCCATACACAGGCTTGCAGTCGGAGGTGAAGAGGGAGTAGAGAAACGGACTTAGCACACAGCCCTGTGGTACGCCAGTGTTGAGTGTGATGGACGTGGAGCAGGTGGATCCTGATCGAACATTCTGGGGTCTGTATATGTATATATTGAGCTACACAGAGAACATACACACACCTCTGGGTGGAAAAAGCCCCTTTTTTATATTTCCAGATCACAGAAAACTATGGATAAATTATAGATTGACTGCATTGTGTGTCACTTTAAGTTGCCTTTAAGTAAAATGATGCGTCTCTTGTTAAATGTTTTTTAATACTTATACTGCAAAGCAAAACAAATAAATAATTATAATAAAAAATGAAAATATAATTTAGCAAAATACATTAAAAATATATTCAAATAATACAAAATATTGCACTAAAAATGCCCTCAAATAAATATGCACTAACTCAAACATTTTTCCATTGACACAACGTTCCCTACATGACCATTTATGTGAGCAGAGCTCAACTATTTGCTAATGTTGTCACATTAGCAATATATCATAACATTTTTAGATGTCGGAGACGCACCAATAAAACATTTAACAACTTCTCTTAAAGAAAGTCAAGCAGCCTTGTGTGGTCTGAACTTGGAATTCATGTTTTCATAGTGTTATATAGTGAAGGCCAAGCCCAGCAGAAGGGAATGTTGATTTAATATGTCCTGTCATCCAGAACAACATTCATTAATCTCCTTTCTTCTTGCTCTATGACACTTCAGCATGTTAGACCTGAAACCTGGAAAATTTATATTTTCATAAACATATTCATATTATCATTGTATTCCATAAAATTGTCAATCAATTCCTTCACTCAACATGACCACTAACAAGTTCATTCTGTTTAATTTGACTCACAAATCATCTTTCTAAGAAGTAAGGTTGCCCTTCTGCAGTGGAAGAAGATCTGAGTTAAATGAAGTTGCGATAGTCTTTTCTTCCCTATTGTGACGTACAGTGTTGGAGGTAATGCATTCTAAGTAATGCGAGTTATGTAATCAGATTACTTTTTTCAAGTAACTAAAGTAACACATTGCTTTCAAATTTACAACAAAATATCTGAGTTACTTTTTCAAATAAGCAGCACAAGTAACTTTGTTTTCCCATTTGTTGACTGAAGCTAATTATCTTGACTAGCTTTAACATAATAGCATTTGCATAGCATAGCACTTGCTGAATGAGGACAGCAATATAAAACATATAACATATATCTGTTCTCAAACTAAGCTCATGCTCCACTCGTCATGATGATGGTAACCCTCCCAGAAAAAAAAGAAAAAACATAACAGAAACTCTTCTTAACTAACATAAAACATTAAAGGGTTAGTTCACCCAAAAATGAAAATTCTGTCATTAATTACTTACCCTCATGTCGTTCGACACACGTAAGACCTCCGTTCATCTTCAGAACACAAAAAGATATTTTTGTTGAAAGCTGATGGCTGAGAAAGGCTTCAGGCATGAGGGTGAGTAATTAATGACAGAATTTTCATTTTTGGGTGAACTAACCCTTTAAACAATACTAAATCTCCCACTTAATGTTGATCTTGCACCTTAATATAAAGGCCTGTTCACACCGGGATAATTTTCGCGCACGTTTAATAGCCGACGTTTAACGCCTCGTGACTAAACAAAGGGCGCCAATGTGAGTGTGCACACCGACACACAAAATGGCAGGCGTTAAAACGTCATTTTTTAAAAAAACGCTTTGGGTTTTTTTTTTTTTTGAAGCGGCGCGTCAAAAACTGTCCGACCAATGAGATCAGCGCTTATGTTCACGTGCCTGGAGCTGCTGAAGTGACAGTAAAACACTACTTGGTGGCGCTCAAGCACAAAACATTCTTGCAGCGCACACATTGATACGACGAAGAAGTAGTAAGTAGACAAAGAAGAAGATGAGCTGCTAATGCTGCTTGCCAGTTAGCAAAAAGTGTGTGAACGGTTTTGGCCATATAGACATAATATGTCTATGGTTTTGGCAAGCACGTAAATACTGTCTCTCTTCTTCTTCTGTGTGACAACGAGTGTCAGAAGCGTAAAGTGCCACAGCGCCACCTTGTGTACCGGGAGCGCTATCTACTGAATTAGCACGTTCACTGAAAAACGAAAAACGTCACGAAAAACACTGGCGATAAGCGCACGCGATATTCGTCCCGTGTGTACAGGCCTTAACACTTAATTTTGGCATTTACTGTCCCTTTTGAGTGTTGTGGCAAAATATGCTGGGAAATTAAATCCCAGCCCAGTTTCGGTTCAATTTAAGTTTGTCTAAATTAAAAGAAACAAGTTCATAAAACTCAAAACAATGAAACAATTCAGATTACTTAAAATGTGTCAGTTTTGAGAACTCAAAAGAAAAAGTTCTAAATACTTAGAACTACTTAGTTAATTTGATTCAACTAATATGTTTAATTTGAGTTGGCTCAACTCAAACCAATTAATTATTTTGAGCGTTAGGGTTTACAGTGTACTATATAGTAGGCGAAAAACAGTATGTGGCAAAAGAAGTTGTTATGGAGAACACAAAGAGGAATGGTTAACAGAGTTTATTCGAGACAGCATGAATCAAAAGCCCAATGCAAACAGGAGAGTAGACACACAGTAGAGACTTGATGTTCTTTGGATGTGAGAATGATGGAATGTCTTTTCCTTGCAGGTGCAGGGACTCATGGGATTCAGGTGAAGAGGAAACCAGGTTGGATACACACACCTCTGTTTGTGACGGATGAACATGAATTGTGAAGGTAGGACTTGAAGGTAATCGCTGGAGAACGAGACACAGGGGAAATCGCTGGAGAAACAGGTAGGTAGTCCGTGTAGAAACAAGATCAGACAACTGACTGAGGTGAGGTGTGTGCTTATGAAGTGAGCTGATGATGGTGCAGATGAGGTGCAGGTGTGCATGATTAGTACTCTGGTGATTGGGTGCGCTGTGGTTGACTGGTGAGAGAGCCTGGCAGATCTGTCGCAGAAGTATGTCCGAATTTGTTTAATTTGAGTCGGCTCTACTCAAACTAACTAATTATTTTGAGCGTTAGAGTTTACAGTGTGCTATATAGTAGGTGAAAAACAGTATGTGGCAAAAGAAGTATGTCCAAATTCTCAGTATAAAAGAGTAGGCAAAAAGTACAGAATGACCCATTACTTTCATCGAGATTCTGAAGTGTGCATGCGATGGACACTTTACTATCCCATGAGGCCACGGGAGTGGATTTATGAACGACAGAGAAGCGACGCAACTGACGGTCACATGATAATGACAACATGGCGAATGTAGTATGTCCAGATTACATTACAGCAGACATTCGTACTAAATAGAATATACTTTTTAGAAGCCGTGAAATAATAACTTATTCAAAATGAGTACTTACTCAAGAAAGTATGTGAGTTTTGAACTTTCTTCTCCTGTGTCCTTCTGCAATCCAGAATGTTAGCACAGCTAAAATTTAGTTTGAGCTGCGCCCTCTACTGTACAGGAGTGAATTTCCTTCAGCCTGAGGCTTATTCATTTCACTTTTGACGTGAAAGGGCCTTTACATTTGCCAAAATAGATCTTTTATTAAAAAAAAATAACAAGAAAAAGTATTACTTTCCTAAGTAACACAATTAGTTACTTTTTCAAGGAGTAATTCAAAACTGTAAAGCATTACTTCCAAAAGTAACTTTCCCCTACACTGGTGACATACACTCACCTAAAGGATTATTAGGAACACCATACTAATACTGTTTGACCCCCTTTCGCCTTCAGAACTGCCTTAATTCTATATGGCATCGATTCAACAAGGTGCTTTAAGCATTCTTTAGAAATGTTGGCCCATATTGATAAGATAGCATCTTGCAGTTGATGGAGATTTGTGGGATGCACATCCAGGGCACGAAGCTCCCGTTCCACCACATCCCAAAGATGCTCTATTGGGTTGAGATCTGGTGACTGTGGGGGCCATTTTAGTACAGTGAACTCATTGTCATGTTCAAGAAACCAATTTGAAATGATTCAAGCTTTGTGACATGGTACATTATCCTGCTGCAAGTAGCCATCAGAGGATGGGTACATGGTGGTCATAAAGGGATGGACATGGTCAGAAACAATGCTCAGGTAGGCCGTGGCATTTAAACGATGCCCAATTGGCACTAAGGGGCCTAAAGTGTGCCAAGAAAACATCCCCCACACCATTACACCACCACCACCACCAGCCTGCACAGTGGTAACAAGGCATAATGGATCCATGTTCTCATTCTGTTTACGCCAAATTCTGACTCTACCATCTGAATGTTTCAACAGAAATCGAGACTCATCAGACCAGGCAACATTTTTCCAGTCTTCAACTGTCCAATTTTGGAAAGCTTGTGCAAATTGTAGCCTCTTTTTCCTATTTGTAGTGGAGAGGAGTGGTACCCGGTGGGGTCTTCTGCTGTTGTAGCCCATCCGCCTCAAGGTTGTGCGTGTTGTGGCTTCACAAATGCTTTGCTGCAAACCTCGGTTGTAATGAGTGGTTATTTCAGTCAAAGTTGCTCTTCCATCAGCTTGAATCAGTCGGCCCATTCTCCTCGGACCTCTAGCATCAACAAGGCATTTTCGCCCACCGGACTGCCGCATACTGGATGTTTCTCCCTTTTCACACCATTCTTTGTAAACCCTAGAAATGGTTGTGCGTGAAAATCCCAGTAACTGAGCAGATTGTGAAATACTCAGACCAGCCCGTCTGGCACCAACAACCAGGCCACGCTCAAAATTGCTTAAATCACCTTTCTTTCCCATTCTGACATTCAGTTTGGAGTTCAGGAGATTGTCTTGACCCCCTAAATGCATTAAAGCAACTGCCATGTGATTGGTTGATTAGATAATTGCATTAATGAGAAATTGAACAGGTGTTCCTAATAATCCTTTAGGTGAGTGTATATCTGAGTGAAACGAACAAGAAAAAATTTAGGACAGGACCTGATTTTGTCCATTGGAAAATGAATAGATCGTTGTGAGTGACAGTGTGAAGTGTGAAGAGATGTCGCTGCATGAGGGAGGGGAAGTTATTTTGATTAAAGATTACAAGTGCACATGAAAAAACACTCACAATAAAAACTATATTCCATAAAAAAATAAGAATTTACCATTTTGATTTCATGAGATGTATAAAGACAGCTAGAGGAAGTGGTCAGTCTCTGTGCATTTGGCCTACAACTTCCATAGCACAATGTGTAGGAGGCCTATAAATCCTGTCATTGAATATTGTTTTTTTTATCCAAGCCAAGAAAGACACAAGAGCCATTAAACACTGCTGTGATGAAGAAAGGGGTTATGTCCACTTTGTCTACTCTGAACTGATTCACTTAGCTTTTATCTACTCTTTTGTAGAGTGGAGAAGGAAAAACTGCCAACACAAACTCATAGTTAAAGCACTTAAAGTGAAGGGCCCTTTTTTCCCCATCTAAACACATTAATTCATAACAGCACGTAATGTGATTGCTTTGAGCGGGGTTCACGGAGGGTAACATTATTAATGTGAATTTAACTACCTGTAATTTCTGAGGCATGTGGGGAGATGAAGGGAGAGAAACGAGATAAAAGGAAAAACATGAATAAGTGGCGAGAACTGAAGCAAATTAGTAATGAATGGAGAGAGATAAAGGGGGTAAATAGAGAGGCTTTTTTGTGAGGAATTATGGATTATTAATGCTTTCTTTGTCTCGATGACAACAGAAAATGAGTTTCATAATGCAAATTTCAGTAACACTTTACTGAAAGGTTCCATTAGTTAATACATTAACTAAGCAATTTTCATCAATTTATTCATCTTTGTTAATGTTAGTTAATAAAAATACAACTTTTCATTGTTAGTTCATGTTTGCTCAGGTCTATTAAATGCAACTTTTGATTGAAATTAACATTAACCTAAGATTAATAAAGTTAGTCCATTTTATACATTCTAACTATAAGTAACTTCACAATTACATGTCAACTAATTATTTTTGAGTCAAGTCAACTAACTGTCATTGAAGTGTTAGTAGGCCTACTGTTAGGTTAGGGTTAGCAGAAAAAGTTTGCTTATCGTCAGTAATAAGCCTATATGTCTGTTGAGGGAGCATCAAAATAAAGTGTTAGCAGATATTAAATGACTGCTAGTTGACATGTAGTTGCTAAATTACTGATCAAGGTTGGAGTATCAAAATGAAGTGTTACCTTAATAAATGCTTTACTAGTTTTAAAAGTAGTTTTCAATGTTAGTTTGTGTTAACTAATGTTAACAAATGGAATCTTGTAGTAAAGTGTTACACAAATGTCTGTGTAATCGTAGCATTTCGTATACAAGCATTATAAGCATCTAATTTGCAACAATACTGCCCTCTAGTGACAATACCTATTCAAGTTTAGTAAAATGCTTTGTTGTTTTAATAACTCCTGACAGACACCACAGTATGAAAACCTAACGTTAAAGGCACAATATGTAAGATTTTTGGATTAAAATATCCAAAAACCACTATAACAATGTTATATATTTTGTTGACTTGTGTACTTGCATTTTCCCAAATGTTTCCAAGAATGTTTAAATCCAGAGAAATAAGCAATTTTAACCAGGACACGGACCATGTCCGTGCGTTGCCTATCAATGACATCATACCTGTGTTACCCTCGATTTTGTAGAAACCATGGAAACACCAAAGACGCTTTAAAGAGATAGTTCACCCAAAAATGAAAATCAACCCATAATTTACTCACCCTCAAGTCATCCTAGGTGTATATGACATTCTTCTTTCAGACGAATAAAATCGGAATAATATTACAAAAGTCCAGGCTAATCCATGCAAGCATTATAATTGGATTTATAGTTGTTCTGTTTTTGAAGTCCATAAAAAGTGCATCTGGCCATCAAATAACATGCTCCATGCGGCTCTGGGGTGTTGATAAAGGCCTTCTGAAGCGAATCGATGCGTTAGTGTAAGAAAAATATCCATATTTAAAACTTTATAAAGTAAACTTTCGGCCGACCGCCTTCCCTGTTCAATATATGAAAAAATTGTTGAAAGTTGCCCTGCTGATCGAAAGACTAACGCGACCAGGTACGCTCGTCATGATGTCACGTACGCATCTTGAGTTTCACTTTCAACATTCAACACTTTTCCACAGAAGGTGGTCGGCCGAAAGTTTACTTGATAAAGTTTTAAATATGGATATTTTTCTTACACAAACGCATCGATTCGCTTCATAAGGCCTTTTTTAACACCCCAGAGCTGCGTGGAGCACGTTATTTGACGGACAGATGCACTTTTTATGGACTTCAAAAACAGAACAACTATAAATCCAATTCTAATGCTTGGATTAGCCTGGACTTTTGTAGCCTGGATGCCAGCCGAACTTAGCCCCGCCCAGAACATTTTTACTCGGGCAGTTCGGTCTGGACTTGATCCATAGAGAAGTAATTATGCCCGAACAGAAACTGTTCGGACCAATGAAATTGTCAGGGCGGGCTTTAGACGATGATGGACAGATGATAAACATTAACGTAATCATCCACGTCACCAAAGAGCGCTTGAGTTGAGTTTGTTCTAATCCTAAACGGAGAACTTGTTCGTATATACATTCACCTTTACTATTTCTCTCAGAAATGATGATCGTGTTGGTAAGTACTCTGTGTATCCTTAAATTCTTTTTTTTACAACACCGGCAAATATCGTTTACACTCATCTTTTTCTTTTAACGTTAGGCTACTTATTCCAGCGTGCGTGCAGACAGGGTTGCCAAGTTTTTACAACAAAACCCGCCCAATTGCTAACGTTCCTCAAAACTAGCCAAAAACAAGCCCAATAGCTTTCCAGGGGTTCTCCGGGAGAAAAGGCATTTGGGGGGGTAAAATATGTGTTATTTTGGCAGGGCTGGCAGCTAAAAATCGCATTCCTGGGTCTGTATATCACATAATTGCGGTCGCTTCGACCCGTGGACTTGGCAACACAGTGCAGTTGAGTTCTGTTGACATTTGACAACTAACGTTATGCGTCGCTCCGTTGCTCTGATTGTAGGTCTATCCAATTGAGGTCTTTCCTGGTTCGGTTGAAACACGCCCCATAATCACAGCCCAACGGAGCAGTATCAGACTCAAATTCTGACTAGAATTGAGTATGACGACGTCAGGCTAGGACTTTTGTAATATAACTCCGATTTTATTCGTCTGAAAGAAGAATGTCATATACATAAATAGTAAATTATGGGCTCATTTTCATTTTTGGGTAAACTATCCCTTTAATATGTGTTTTATTAGACAGGTGAGCAACTGTTTGGATACATTCATCAACAGAAAACGAATCATTTTTACATAGCTCAACTCAGTTAATCTTATTGTATAAATCTCGTTTTCATGATTTAGCGCGAATACCATGTTTTACCATGACTAATATTGATCTAGCTTACTGCAGTGTGCAACAAGTGTCTCATAGCCGCAGAGCGAATGCACAGAGTAGCATTATAACATAACTTTCAACACACTCAAATAATGTATCTAATATGGAAAAAACAGGGCTGTCCTCACATACGCATGAGCAGAAGAAGTGGAAACGGTCGTCTGCAACAATAAAAGCTCCACAAAATCCAGGCTTCATCAAGCTACGCCTTTGTTTTGAAAAAGCGACCTCTAGAGGTGAAAAATTACACATTGCGGCTTTAAACCAAAATTATTATCTAAATTAAAAGGAAATTAAAAATGAAACCAATTTATTTATGGTAGAGACAACACAATATATACCGCTGAAATGCAGTAGAGCAGAAGATACATTGAGGTGCCAAGTAGGTCAAATATGGAGCCCTATTTATTATTAGAGAGAGCGAGAGAAATCGAATTAGGCTTGCTAGGTCACTGTATCACTGGTTTTGACATTGTCATCAACAATGATCAATATGCCGTCAGGCTACCCAGACTGGCTTTCTTTTTACTGAGTGGTTTAAATGCTAGAGTATATGACAAACCAAGGGCTCTGTGGTCACATTTAAATTGATGTTGTCATTGCTCTGAACATGCAAATCTAAAAATTTAAAGATTAAAGTTGTCAATATGCATACTAGTGTGCACATTTTTCAAAGTTGTAAATAAAACAAAGATTACTGGAGTATATTATACTACTTCAGTATTTTTACTTGTTTATTTCAACGTGTTACTTGCCACTTTTTTGTAATTATTCGTGAAATTTAGCCATGTCTGAGTGAAAATCAGTGTGGACATGATATTAATATGGCCTATATACTGTCTTGCCAATTACTTGAATGCTTCTTTCGCCTGAAAACGAACACTTGCTGCTTTATTACACTGTATGAGTCACTGCATCCCTCATAGTTACTGTTCTAACACTCTACAATAATATTGACTGTTCCTAAGACAGGTCAACAATGGTACAATACAAGCATTAAGTAAGGCATAAGGTATAATCAGCTGGTCATTATCAGATGACTATGCATTATCCTGCATTTTTAAAAGGAAATGAATAGTTTTATTCTGCAAAGGTGCATTATTTATATATACATATATATATATATATTTATATATAACCTAAAAAAAATGGTGCTATATGGAACCACTTTTGGCGCTATATAGCACCATATCTTAACATGTTCTGTATATAGCGGTGCTAGCACCTCAGTCAGCGGTGCTATATAGCACCTCAGTTTCTAGCAATTTCTAGCATTGCATTGGTATTGCATCCTTCTCATGAGCATTTAATATTTTTTTAATTTTCAGAGGTCCATTTTACCTGTAAAAAGAAAACCTGATTAATAATGATGCGTTTTTCACTTCCAGCCATCCTTAACAATTATATATCACTTATAAATGATTAAATAAAAAATTAATAGTACAGTTATTAAGATTGATGTTGTTTGGAATTGGTAAAATGTGCTTGGAAAAAAAGATCAGAATATCAACTTGCATAATAATTATGCACGCACTCACTATATACATTACACACATGCATGCATGCACGCACGCACACACGCACGCACACACACACACGCGCACGCACGCACGCACACACACACATACATATTTATATATACAGTGTATATATGTATATATATGCACATTAAGTGCTGATACTTGAAATGAAGCACATACGGCTATAAATGCTCTCTGTATTGACATTAAATTGACTGCTGTCTTTTAATCATGTCTGTTAAACTTTGATAGCATTGTCCCAGTTAAAATCAAATCAATTTTTATATTCACCCAACCGAATGCTTGATGTAGCCTTAAGAGGAATCCATTCATCACTATCAGTCTAGATCAGGGTCACAATCGGCCTGATAGTAGCTTTGGGGTTTCTCCTAAGTAAATGATTTACTCAAATTTTACTCGGAAGTTCGTCTCACACACGCACAGCACACATCCGTACACTTACACAAACACACACATATCTGTTCCCGCTGTTGCCTTGTCACACAGCCAAGGTTCAGGCTCTCTCAGCACATTTCTCCCACTCCTTTGACTGGCAGTAAACAAGTGACATAACCTCTAACTAGAGGACTCTGCAGCAGGGGTGGATGTCCTTACATACAGAGAGAGAAATAGACTCCAATGCTTCTTTTGATCCTGAGTGTGGACAGCATGTAATAGAAACAACATGTTCAGTCTGGCTGAGTGACAGGCTGAATGCTTAACCTGAAAATACAGTGCACAAGGGTGTTACATACTTCTGGGTGCCATGTTTAGACAGTCCTGTTACTACTTCTCATTCAAACCCCCCAAGAATTTATTTACACATGTAACGTCATGTTTGTGTAATGGGCATTAATGATATCTAAAATATAGAAGTTTGTTGTGCTATTCAAGTTATGCAATTTTGAAACAATAACTCACAAAACATTTAAAAAATCTGTCAATTCCTCACTCCCAAACCTGTCCCTAACCTGTTTAAGTTTCTTTTGTCTGCAGAATACAATATTCATTTTAATGAATGTTTCAACAGTTTTTGTCCATTCAATATAGAAAACTTGTTTACACTGCGTAAAATAATAATAATTAATAATATTTGCAACTTTTTATCTCACAATTCTGACCTTTTTTCTTGCAAATGTGAGTTTATATCTAACTTGGACTTTATAACTTTCAATTCTCAGTTTAGCTATAAGACAATTCTGAGAGAAAACAATCAGAATTGTGAGTTGTACACCTGGATTGGTTCTTGTTGAAGCTCAAACGTGATGCGTAACACGAGAATGAACCTCATTGGTTCTTGCTGAAGCTCAATCGTGATGCGTAACACGAGAATGAACCTCATTGGTTCTGGTTGAAGCTCAAACGTGATGCGTAACACGAGAATGAACCTCATTGGTTCTTGCAGAAGCTCAAACGTGATGCGTAACACGAGAATGAACCTCATTGGTTCTGGTTGAAGCTCAATCGTGATGCGTAACAGGAGAATGAACCTCATTGGTTCTTGCGAAAGCTTAATCGTGATACGTAACACGAGAATGAACCTCATTGATTCTTGCAGAAGCTCAAACGTGATGCGTAACAGGAGAATGAACCTCATTGGTTCTTGCAGAAGCTCAAACGTGATGCGTAACACGAGAATGAACCTCATTGGTTCTGGTTGAAGCTCAATCGTGATGTGTAACAGGAGAATGAACCTCATTGGTTCTGGTTGAAGCTCAATCGTGATGCGTAACACGAGAATGAACCTCATTGGTTCTTGCGGAAGCTCAAACGTGATGCGTAACAGGAGAGTGAACCTCATTGGTTCTTGCAGAAGCTCAAACGTGATGCGTAACACGAGAATGAACCTCATTGGTTCTTGCGGAAGCTCAATCGTGATGCGTAACAGGAGAATGAACCTCATTGGTTCTTGCAGAAGCTCAAACGTGATGCGTAACAGGAGAATGAACCTCATTGGTTCTTGCAGAAGCTCAAACGTGATGCGTAACAGGAGAATGAACCTCATTGGTTCTTGCAGAAGCTCAAACGTGATGCGTAACAGGAGAATGAACCTCATTGGTTCTTGCAGAAGCTCAAACGTGATGCGTAACACGAGAATGAACCTCATTGGTTCTGGTTGAAGCTCAATCGTGATGCGTAACAGGAGAATGAACCTCATTGGTTCTGGTTGAAGCTCAATCGTGATGCGTAACACGAGAATGAACCTCATTGGTTCTTGCAGAAGCTCAAACGTGATGCGTAACAGGAGAATGAACCTCATTGGTTCTTGCAGAAGCTCAAACGTGATGCGTAACACGAGAATGAACCTCATTGGTTCTTGTGGAAGCTTGATCGTGATGCGTAACAGGAGAATGAACCTCATTGGTTCTTGCAGAAGCTCAAACGTGATGCGTAACAGGAGAATGAACCTCATTGGTTCTTGTGGAAGCTTAATCGTGATGCGTAACAGGAGAATGAACCTCATTGGTTCTTGTGGAAGCTTGATCGTGATGCGTAACAGGAGAATGAACCTCATTGGTTCTTGCCGAAGCTTAATCATGATGCGTAACAGAAGAATGAACCTCATTGGTTCTGGCAGAAGCTCAAATGTGATGCGTAACAGGAGAATGAACCTCATTGGTTCTTGTGGAAGCTCAAACGTGATGCGTAACAGGAGAATGAACCTCATTGGTTCTTGCAGAAGCTTAATCGTGATGCGTAACAGGAGGATGAACCTCATTGGTTCTTGCAGAAGCTTAATCATGATGCATAACAGGAGAATTAACCTCATTGGTTCTTGTGGAAGCAAATATAAATCTATCATATGTAGATGAACGAAATGTATTCATTCTCCATGTTATGTGCAGCCTGATATCCCTGTTTATTTGTCAGCAAAAGTCGTTTCATTTTGCATCATCTGGCGGACTTTTGACAGCACAAAGGATTTCGTTAGAACTAGAAATAGAACTTTCATTTTTTTTCATTCCCGTCTACGGACAAAATCAAAAGTCCACTATGGATGTTTTGAAAGTTTTTGCCAAAAGGGAATGCCGCAGCCTGTTTTCTCTAGTTATGTTTTTTTAATGTCTTTATACTTCATAGACAGACAAGTTTTATTAAAAGCCCATCTTGCCAAGCAAGACACGTTCCTGGAACAACATTCCTGTCCGAAAATTGAGTCCTAAACATATCCCTATACCCCTAAACCTAACCCTATAACTTATCCCTAAAAATGTAAAATCAGAGGGAAATGACAGGTGAACCTAACCCTGGTTTTAACTTGACATGAACTGTAAACTGGTCCCTCAAAACTGATTGGTTGATTGGGCAAAGATGTTGATCCAGGCACATGTTGTGCTTGGTGAAATCACGTTCACCTCTTGGTCAGGGATGAATTACCTCTTTTAGCAACCATAGCAACTCTCTGGCATCAGGTGTATTATCTACAGGCAAGTGCATTTTTAATTTAAATCTTAATTCCTGTCTTCAAGAAAAGCATGCATTAATTTATGCATGCAGATTTGCATAAACAAACTCGCAACGCTCAGTTACAATTACAGTTTGTGATTAGAATTCCACGCTTGCTCTGCCCGAACAGCTGAGGCCTCCTCTGGATCTATGTCATACAACATTGAAAAAGAGAAAAGTCAAAATCAAAGCCGTTGTCATGGCAACTGCCGTTCCTGCCCACCAAAACGAACTCCCCACCCCCCACAGGTTCCACTGATCGATAGGATATTGTGAGGGTGGAACTAACCCAAAAGAACCAGTAACCTACATACTAGTTATGCACCATAGTCTATATGCCACATAAAGGGGGCCGACAGACCATCCATCATCTACTGAAGAGGAGGAGGAGGAGGAAACAGAAGAAACACAATTCAATCAAGGAAGAGTAGAGGGTTGAAAAGAGAAAGAAAACAGATGAAAATATAGAATAGAGACAGAAAAGAGAGAAAGAGATCAAATCCACTATCGGACAAGAAAAGATGGCTTATTTGTTGGGGAATGGGCCGTTTGTCCACGTTTACCTGCTCTTCTTGCTGTTGGCCACCGGGTCTCATGTGCAACCTGTCCGTGGAGGTAAGGTGACTTCTCTCGCACTCTCTCCCAGATGATAGATGCAACGTTTGGACATGGTGTCAGAAGTATTGGGTTTGTGGATGGAGGTATACAAACTCTGGGTTTCATCTGCTGGATGACAGAAAATAAATAGTCTGGATTGGGAAATCTGCACTTTGCAAAGTTGCATGTTAACATATCAGTTATTGAAGATTAAGGATAAAAGTATGTTTTAGCATAAAAAAATATTATTTTCCATCAAATAAAATGACGTACCTTAATCCTGTCTGGTTAGTAAAAGACAATTTAATTGTTTTAATTTGATGAAAAAAAAAATGAAGCCATCATTAGCAATTAAGACTTTCCTTTGATTTCTGTTATGTTGCATTTCATTACAAACCTGTTTTGTGATTCATAACAGCTTGTACTTTATAATACGAAACCAGGGCGCTATAAGTGGTTTGCTCACACGAACGCACAACACCAACGCAAACAAATGCACGCACACAAACAGCTGATGGCATTTCCGAGAACTCTGCAATGACACCCAGCATTCAAAGGAAATGCACAACGGAAGTTGGATGATCATTCTCAGGGTGCAGAGCCATGAAAACACATTCAGTTTAAAAACAGTAGTTCCCTTCTGGAAAAACAAGAAGGTTAAGACGGTTCTAGTGTGTGTGTATGAACAATGGAAAAGAGGAATCACTGCAGATGAACACAGAATCAACCCATTTTTTCCCCTCAATTCTGAGGAGAGATGTGTAGAAATAATCTAATTTAAACCTGGAAGGAAGCAGAAAGTTCTGAAAATCTAAAATATACATAATGCATAAATATACCTAAAAAAGAAACATAAGTGACATAAAATTAAGACATGTTCACTATAATCATAAGATTATATGTAATTGATAATAAAATGTGTATTTACATGTGATTTTATCATATAAATGTTTGAACTTTTTATTCATGGAAGAATATTTAAAAAATGCATCACTGTTTCCACAAAAAAATATTAAGATTCACAAATGATAATAATGTTTCTTATGCAGCAAATCAGCATATTAGAATGATTTCTGAAGGATCATGTGACACTGAAGACTGGAGTAGTGATTCTGAAAATACAGCTTTGCAACCACAGGAATACATTACATTTTAAAATATTTAATATTACTGGTTTTACTGTATTTTTGATTTTTAAAAATGCAGACGTGCATAAGAGAATTCTTTCATAAATATTACAAAATATTACAGGTTCCAAGATTTTGATCAGATATGCATGATACTGTGACTTAAAAACTTATATGAACTGTTTTCAAAAAAGTTATAGAGGTTTTCCATTTTTTAGTTTAAAATGGTTTAATTGTGTCCCCTAAAACACAATGGCCGTTTACACAACCCTTTTTATGCGTTTTGGCCGTTCATCTTCAAAGTGCAAGTTTTTTAAAACAATACCGTCATTGTCTCTGTTTAAACTACAAAAACGCACATTTGTGAAAATGGTACATCATACACATGCATCTTATGTGTATTGTTTCTTTACAAAAGTAAAATCGCCAACTACTGGCCTGGCATGTGTAACACAGCGTTTTAACTGGATCGTTTTGACAAAGGTTTCATCCGTACGCAAAAAAAGCATAGTTTTTTAGCGTTGTTGTATAAACGTATTTGGTTCTGTTCCTGTTTGCTAGTTAGTCACTATGGTTGTTAATTGAGTTACACCTGTTCTGTTAATAATTATGTATTTAAGCCCATAGTTTGCCTATGTTCTTTGTCTTGCGAAGTTGTAAGTGTAGAGCTTCTGTGTTCCTGTTGTCTATTAAATGTTATTTTATCATCAGTTCCACGTCCTGCCTCTGTCTCCCTTGGATTATCTACACACGCATACTGTGACACCCATCACTAGTCACTGGTCATGAATAATTACACTTCTTCCCCATCGCTCTGCAGGTTTGAGGGCAGAGAGACTGGAAGAAGGCACCACAGAAGTAATCAGTCACTCACAGGGGCTGGTGGCACGGCTGGAGGGCCTTCTAGTGCTGGGGAATAACAGTGACATTTCCCTACGTGTGGAAACAGTGAATGCGGATGAGGTCAAGGTCATCCAAGCCCACACGCTGGTGCTTTCACTGCAGAGCCGAGTGTTTGAAGAGATGCTGCGAAACCGCAATAGTAGCACGCTAGTGCTGCGAGAAATGGCAGAATGCACTGCTGTGTTCGATAAATTCATCAGGTGAGAAGCATTGAGTTGGGGAAAGGTGCAAAATCTCATTTTAAAGTCTCTCTCTCTCGCTCTTTCTCTTTTTTATGCCATTTTTTTTTACCATATAACAACAGACCATGACTGCCAAGCTTGAAAATAGATTTTTTTTTAAATAGTATAGCAGAACAATAGCATATACCCTGTATACGGTCAAACCAAAATGTATTCAGACAACCTTCGACATTTTCTCACATTAGTTTATTCGCTATAGTTTAGAAAATGGTAATAAAATATGACAAGAACTCAGAGTTAAACTGTCTATATATATATATATATATATGTATATATATATATATACATATATATATATATGTATATATATATATATATATATATATATATATATATATATATATATATATATATATATATATATATATCAAATAACTTTGATTGAAAGGTATGTAATGGATTACAATCAACCAATCAGCAGTCAGCTGTTAAATTTAAGCACAATACCAATTTAGGTCAAACATTTACCAAGCAATGCTTAAAGAAACACTCCACTTTTTTAGAAAATAGGCTCAGTTTCCAACTCCCCTTGAGTTAAACAGTTGACTTTTACCATTTTCAAATCCATTCAGCCAATCTCCGGGTCTGGCAGAGATCTTAGCATAGATCATTGAATCTGATTAGACCATTAGCATCTCGCTCAAAAATGACCAAAGAGTTTAAATATTTTTCCTATTTAAAACTTGACTCTTCTGTAGTTACATCGTGTACTAAGACCGACGAAAAAGAAAAGCTGCGATTTTCTAGGCCGATATGGCCAGGAACAATACTCGCATTCCTGCGTAATAATCAAGGAACTTTGCCGTACCATGGGTTCAGTGGCGCAATGATATTACGCAGCGCCTGAAAATAGTCCCCAGCACGCTCCCTGTGCAAGCAGGTTGTCACGTTGGTTATGTTTACAGAAGTTAGCCTATTTTCAAGCGCTGCGTAATATCATAACGCCTGCTGCACCCATGCTATGCTAAAAGTGCTACCGCCAGACCCAGAGATCGGCTGATTGGATTAGAAAACAGTAAAACTTAACTCGTTGTTTTAACTTAACTCGGGGAGTTGGAAAATGAGTTGTTCCTTTAATTTTGTTCAGTCTGTGGTGTAAAAGGTCGCAATAGCAAAACATGGTCAGGTCAAAGTGTTTGAATAATTTTGGTCTCAAATTTTTATCAATTTTACTGGTTGTCCATTGTATGTCCAATTGTTGGGTATAATATGCCACAGTTTACTTTATTTTGCCATCCTCATTTACATAAACAAACTATAGTCTCTTGCACCCACTAGAAAACCCATGGTTTGACTGTAAAGAAAGGACATTTTTACAGCTTTTAACCATACAACAGACCATGACTGCTAAGCTTAAAAATGGATGAAAAAATAAAAAATGAATGTAAAAAAAATTATAAAATAAGAAGTAAAATGATATATATATATATATATATATATATATATATATATATATATATATATATATATATATATATATATATATATATATATATATATATATATATATATATATATATATATATATATATATATATATATATATATATATATATATATTTTTTTTTTTTTTTTAGGTCAAACTGAAACTAGAATTGTAAAGCATCATACAAATATTTTCGTTTAAAAAGCATGTGAGTTATGTGGGACTTTGCTGATTCACTTTATAAAACTGCAAAATCTACATTTTAGGCAAAAGCCTGCAGTGCTGTATCATCCCAGAACATGTTTGGACATGACAAGTTATGAGAACATCCCCATCCCAAATATGTCCAATACTCTCTCTAATGGCCAATGGTGGAACTGCAGCCTTGAGCCTTCCTGCTGTGAGCAGCTCAGACCCAACAGGAGATAAGATCAATGAAACTCAACAGCAATATTTAAAAATGAACTCCCTGCTCTTATGTAAAGCACCTTTATAATGAGAACGGCCAAACGGGGCGAAGTATACTTCACTACAATAGTGAAGTGAAGCTAGCGTGAGAAGATGTTTTGGTTACAAGAGCACATGCCGCCTACTCATTTATTTTGAATGAGCTGAAGTTTTTTGTTTGGGGTATTATTTCCTTTATAGCGATCCAAAGGATAAGACAACAAAGATACAATCAGAAGAAAAAGAGAAAAGCAAGGCAAATTTGTGTTGGAGACAGAGTGACAGAATTAAACTACAATGGTAGAGAGTGCAAAAAACTGCACTCAACCAAGAGAAGTGCATTATTATTAAAGAGATTTATATGTTTATAATAGAAAATGATATTATTTTATCAGGTAACAATCCAGTTTTGACGCCATAAAATAAATTGTTTTGCAAAACTGTGGAAAACAATTGTTTTGCAAAATAAATAAATAGTAATAATTGGAATTCAAATAAGAATGGAAGAGAAATTGCAATTCAATATTTTTGAATAATCATGCATATTTATTCCCTGATACGTAGTACACAACACATACACATTTTTTCTCAAACTATGTTTCTCAAAACACAGCTAAAATGTTCACCAAAATGTTGTCAGTTTCAGAAAAATAAATTGTAAATAAAGGCAATTTATTAAATGTCTTGAATATTCTGCTATGCATATCTCCTTTTGTTTTATATGAAGGAAAGCAAATAAATATTTTGTAAATTATGACAAATATTTCTTAAACAACTAATACAACCAAAATGTTCACCACAATGTTCATAATTTTTTTAATAAAGTTAATTTATTAGACATTCATTTAATAAATATTCTGCTATTTACTGTACATCTCCTCCTGTCTTCTACGAATAAAAGGAAATACAATTTTTGTAAATAATGACCAATATTTTTAATGCTACAGACAAATCAACTAATACAGCCAAAATGTTCAGTTTATATTTTATAAAATTAAAGTTACTTATTAAATATGAAATAAAATGAAGTTTTAAAAAGTATGTAATATATATACAAATAGCAAATACTGTTATTAATAATTTAATAAAATACAATTATCAATTACAAGAGAATCCTTCGGATGATATGTTAAACCGAGGTCCTAACTCTCATTGATCATTAAAAATCCCAGGATGTCCTTCGATAAAGAGTAGGGGTGTAACCCCGGCATCCTGGCCAAATTTTTGTTCATTGGCCCCTGTCCATCATGGCCACCTAATCATCCCCATATCCTCTCCACCAATAATCTGGTGTGTGGTGGGCGTTCTGGCTCAATATGGCTGCCGTCGCATCATCCAGGTGGATGCTGCACATTGGTGATGGTTGAGGAGATTCCCCCCTTCTATGTAAAGCGCTTTGAGTGCCTAGAAAAGTGCTATATAAATGTAACAAATTATACAATTACGATTCAGTTTTTTGTTCAATTCAAGCTTAAGCACTGAACTGAAATGTAAAGACACACTGTTCGATGACCTGATTTTCTTCTGTTTTGCAGATATCTGTACTGTGGTGAACTCTCATTGCAGTTGGACCAGGCCACACCACTGCACAGACTGGCTAGCAAGTATGGCATCTCCAGCCTTCAGCAAGGGCTAACCCAGTACATGAGCCAGAACCTGGCCAGCGATTCTCTGGGCGGTCACGTGGTGGGTTGGTACCAGTACGCCATGACGGTTGGCGACGTGGCTCTGAGAGACAGCTGCCTCCAGTTTTTGTCGTGGAATCTGTCATCGGTGCTTCAGAGTGCAGAATGGCCGTCGGTTAGTGTTGAATTGCTAATGACCCTCCTGCAGCGCTCAGATTTAGTATTGAAGAATGAGCTGGAACTGTTTGAGGCGCTTGAAATCTGGATCACCCAGAATGACGTGGATAGCCTGACAGCGGAGAACGCCCTTCGACTGGTGCGCTACGCAATGATCCCTCCACGCGAATTATTTCGCTTGCAGCGACAGTCGCCGATCATGACGCGCTACCACGAGTCGGTGCGCAATCTTCTCTACCTGTCGTACCAGTTCCATTCGGCTTCACCCCTTCAGCTGGCCAAGTTCTTCGACGTGAACTGCAGCCTCTTCGTGCCCCGCAACTATCTCTCCTCCATGTGGGGCTCTCAGTGGATCATAAGCAACCCGGCACGGGACGACCGCAGCACCAGTTTCCAGACCCAGTTGGGTCCGAGCGGATTTGACTCCAGTAAGCGGGTGACGTGGAACGCCCTGTTCTCGCCCCGCTGGCTCCCTCTCAGCATGCGGGCCATGTACACCGAGCAGGGCGCCATGCAGCCACCCCGGCCCGATGGAGGAAGTGGAATCACCCGGCCTCGTATCATCATCACACCTGCTACTTCCAGCGCAGATTTTGCAGGGGTTAACTTCCAAAAGACTGTGCTCATCTTTACAAAGCAGAAGGGCAAGCTTGTGGTGCAGCATATCTTCAGTTTCCACCAAAGCACAGAGGAGGTGGGGGACTTTCTGGCTGACGTGGACCTGCAGTATCGCACATCCGAGTACCTGGTGGATGGATCGCTGTACTTGCACATCATTGTAAAGCCTATTTACCAGACTCTCATAGCAAGCAAGAAATAATGTAACAGGCACGTGGAAGTAGGATTCACATGCATGATTTAGAAGGTCTATACTTTTTTGATGCAGGGAAGAAAACATTTAGTGTGATTAAGGCTAATGAAGTGCATCTCCACTGTCCTTATAATGTATTATAAGTTAGGGGTTTACTCCGGAAGGTTTACTAATGAAAAATGCAAGTCTAAATGTACGAGTTTAAGGGGACAGTTCACACAAAAAGTCATTTTTTACTCACCCTTATGTCATTCCAGATCTGTATGACTTTCTTTCTCCCATGTAATACAAAAGGAAACGTTTTGAAGAATGTTAACGCTGCTCTCATGAGCCGCATTTCTACCGAAGGAACATTCCCCAGGAACTAGGGACTATGGGGTGGTACTCTGTGTTTCGACCGCAGGGATCAGGGTCTAAATGAAGTTCAGAGTAAAAATGTCCCCCTCAGAAAGTACTTTTTCAAAGTTCAGGAACTTTCGGGGGTGGGAGTTGGCCGAACATGCTGATTGGTTGAGTCCATGCAGCATTTTATTTCAACCACCATTTTTAAAAGCCTGTTGTGGTACAGTAAGAGTTGTTTGATATTCAAATCAACAATGGAGTTTAAAAAATATGAGCGGTCGACCGATGACGAGGTTCAGGCTTTATTAAGCTTAAATTTTATTACGCTTTATTAAGCTCACCAGACTAATTTGCCTAAATGATCGAAATTACCCGGAACAATTTGACCCAGGAACTTTTTCCCCCCAGACCTGTTGCTGTCTGCGTTTCCATTAACCCACAATTCAGTTCGGCAATGCATGATGTCACCCATTCAAAGTAAATGAGAAGCGTTGCCGCCGACACCCAATGTGAATGCAGCATTACTGCATGCACCACAACAGACTGAAAAAAAATGGTGGTTGAATTAAAATGCTGCATGAACTCAACCAATCAGCATGTTCAGCACCCAAGTCCCACCCCCGAAAGTTCCTGAACTTTGAAAAAGTACTACCTTAGCCCCGTTTCCACCGATATTAACAGGAACAATTTGTACCAGGAACTTTTTCCCCCAAGACCTGCTACTGTCTGCGTTTCCACTGCGGTCTAAAGTACCGTGAAGATTAGGCAAATTCGTCTGGAGACGTGGGACTGCGCGTGACTGAGAATCAAGCAGCGCTGCTTTTGCTCGTTATGTATTGATTTACTAAAGAGGTAATTAACAAAATGGCGTAAAAGAGACGAGCACTGATACTAAAGCGTATTCTGAAAGCTCGTAAAGCTAGATTTAAAATAAGACATGTTATCAGCTATTATGGATAAAAGACTTTTAAAAATGGCCGTTGAAATAAAATGCTGCGTGAGCTCAACCAATCAGCATGTTCAGAGCCCAAGTCCCACCCCCGAAAGTTCCTGAACTTTCGGAGGGGAGATTTTTACCCGGAACTTCATTTAGACCTTGGTTCCTACGGTCGAAACATACCGAGTACCACCCCAAAGTTCCTAGCTCCTTGGGAAAGTTCCTGAGGTGGAAACGCGGCTCTAGTGAGAGGGCGACATTTTTACTCTGAACTTCATTTAGACCCTGGTCCCTGCGGTCGAAACACACCGAGTACCACCCAAAGACCATAGTTCCTGCGGTGGAAACGCAGCTAAAGTTCCTAGGATAAAAGCTCCAGGGCAAAAATTGTTCCAGGTAATTTCGGTGGGAACGCGGCTTTATACAATGACAGTGAAAATGGACAAAGAGAAAATTGTACCTTGAAAATCTTGATTGTCAGCTGTGATAGATCACTGGCATTGTATGGCGAAGAGCAGCTTGTAAATTCTTATGAATATCTCCTTTTGCATTCCATGAAAGAAAGGAAATAAAAAGTGGTCAATTACAGCATTTCGATTTTTGACAAAATTACTACTTTAATATTGGCTGTAACATACACTTTGTCCCAAATATTATTCATATCGCAGGTATTTTTCCAACTCAACTAGGCAGAAACCTTAAATCATGCATGTATAATCATGTATGTATAATCAACACAATGTCCTTTGTCCAAACTGGACTCATTGGTCAAAGAAAGACAAAGTAAACAAAATCTAAATCAGATTGTTTTATTCAGCGTTACACATATTGTAAATAATATTATTATAATTTTGCCAAAATAACAAAATTATTCTTAATATTTAAAGTTCCAAGGTGCTACTGTAAATATGAGAAATATCACATCTCTTTCAAACCTGTATTGTCTTGAAATGTCACACACTTGTGCAGGTTATATAGTAAATTCTTAGTTAGTTGTATTTCTGTATTATCTTTATGCCCACACTAATATTTTTGTTAAATATTATGTTTCCTTGCATGTTGGGATCTGTGTATGTTTAGTAGCTTCACTCTCCTGTGCAGACCACACAATAAAATAATTATGCTTACACAAAGTTTGAGTCCATCATTGATTTTGAGAGTAAAAGAAAGAAGACAAAGACTTCAGAAACATGGTCATGGTCTTCAGTTCTTAAGAGGACACGATTTATTGTTTAAGTGCTCTTATCTGCAGAGATGTACGCCTATAAAAGGACATTCTCAAGTACCAGCGATCACTGTAGTCCTTTTCCGAGCGAAACGATTCTTTTTACTGAATCAACAATGATTCATTTAGTTCGATTGACATAGGAATGACTCGAATGAGTCGGTTCGTTTAAGCGAATCAAAACCACTTGTGAATCAGGAGCGGTTATAAATGAATATGCCATTAATATGTCACGTCCGACTGGAAATTAACCAATATATATTTTTTTTTAAATCACGCGAATATAGCAGACTTCAATAGTTAGCCTACTGACTCATAGTTTTGTTTGTTGTAGCCTAATCAGTGATATTTTATATAAATATTAAAGTGATCAATAATTAAAATGTTACCACAATTAATGGCAAAATAACTATTACATTGATTTCTAATGAGTTCGGATATTGAATCAACAACGATTAAGTTCGATTCGCAAAAGAATAATGAGTCGGTTCTTTTAAGTGAATCAAAATCACAATATGAATTAATCAGTCAGAACGTCATGTCCAACTGGAAATGAATCGATTTTTTTTTTAAATCGCGCGAAACATATAGCCAACTAAAATAATTACTGGCTGGTTGTTCATAGTTTTGTTTGTTGTAATCAGTTATATTTTATATAAATGTGTAATTAATTAATTATTAAATGTCCCCACAATTAATGGCATAAGAACTGTGTATTTTAAAAATATTTATTGTGGCGATTGTTCTAGTAACCAACAAAAAGTAACTGAAACTGTTAAAAAAAAATCAGAATAGGAACAAGAATTTCTGATTAATTATTTACGAATTAGCCTACACTTGCATTATTTAATTCCTCAAGCACTTCACGCCCTGCTTATATGTCTGACTCTGAAAGAGCATATCTGTCTGTTAGCCTGAAAGAGTCACATAGCATCTGGCCCGCTCCTCCTTTTTCCCCGGCGCACAGCAATTACGTGCAAACTACCAGTCCCATGATCCCCGGCGTCGTCAGGCAGGAAGAACGTGTGTTAGCAGGGGCTCACACTGACTGATCCAAGTTAGGAGCTTTCAGCTGCTGGCCTTGGCCCATCATGTAAGTGCCTGCCGAGGTTTCTTTGCAGAGCGGTTGCAGAAATCTCCCCGTTTTCGTTGCGTGCAATTGAAAGGGCAGCCTTTGCACGGAGAACAAGTTACCCGACGCCCAAAGGCTCCGAGTGCATGAAGATCGGGGCTTGTATTTTGCACCTTTGTTGCAAGCAAGCCCGCTTGAAGCCTCACTGCGAGGGATAGATGGAAGGAGGGAGCGACAAGGAAGGCAAAGTCTTTTGTGCTTCCCCTTCCCCCAACCCAAAAGGGGAGATGTCCGGGCCAAAAGGAGGTAGGTACTTTTTTTTACTCAAGCGATCCGTGCAAAACCTCGGAAATGCAGTCAGCGTTGCATGGCTTGCAAAGTGCACGGCTGCAGCTTCATCGTAGCCAATGCATTAAAAGTTTGATGGCTCGCGAGGGGCAGTTGCAACGCACGTTTTAATGATCTGCCCTTTTGCAGGTTTTTTGGCAAGGCGATGCTCCCCTTAGACACTCGCACGGGCGCTATTTGCATTCTTGTTCAACCACGATTGTTAAAAGAAACGCCTTCTTTCCGCGTTGAGGAACTGCCTAGCCAGCAATGCAAAAGTGATTGTGCAATGGCAACGCTGTCCGCACCCGACTTATTCACGCGCACGAGGCGATTTTCTCTCGAACAATGTTCGATTGTGACGTCACGGCGGCCCCAGCTTCGTTCTGCAGATTAGATTCGTTAGTACAACTTCTGTCGCTGATGCATGCGAGGTGCATTAGGTAACACGAAACTTTGGCCGACGGTTGCGTGTGCAAGTGCAATGGGGAAACGGGGACCTGACAGCCTGCTTGCATGCCATGTCGAGCATGCAACAATTTTTATTAGTTGCGCGTAATGGAAAAATGATTCGGACGCTCTGTCATGCAAGCTTTGTTCCAGCAGTAATGCATAGGTAGAGGCTGCAAAAATAAGGAGCTAAATATAGTTTTGTTGCTGCAATCGGTTTAAGGAACAGGGTTCAGATGTGCTACACAAGTCTCCATGCAAAAATAATCTTAAACCCTCGAGCAAAAAAGAGTGCTTCCTATCTCGTACACTATGCAAGATTACTTGCTTATTACTTGATGTTTAGCGACAGACAGTGTAATAAAATTCACAAAATTGTACATATTCTAAAACAACCAGTTATTCGTTGTATGCATATTTGTTGCATGCATTTTTCATGTTTGCCACTTATACTGCATGCATCAGACTAAGCTCTTAAAATGACCCACCAAGTTTTGTGGCAGTCAACTATTGTTAAGCTTGTCTAGCAACTTCTGAAAATGATGGGCTTATGGAAATATTTGTATTATGCAATTGTCGTCATTTGGTCAAAGAAATGGCATGCAAAAGTCGATTGCTCTTTCCAAAATTCCAAGCCGAATGAATGTGTAACAAAAATCTGTAATACATAGCACTCTAATATACTGGTGCATGATTTAGACTTTTCTGCTGTCTACATTTTGAAATGTGCTCTTTGTTTTAAGGCAGAAAAAAGTATAATAATAATAATTTTGAAACAAACACCGGTTTCCCAGCACTACATGCTCAGACCCCTTAATTACACTCCATGGAGTCTTGGGAACATATCTAATATCCCTGCTCTTTCACAGAAGCGCTGTATAGAGCCTGTGTGTGAGGTTTCTCGCTCCTTGGGCCGAATTGACGTAGCAACAAGCCCAAATTAAAGCTACGGCTGGCAGCTGTTATACCGGGTCCATTCTGATCCATGCATTGACCGCAGTCGAGAGCGCAGGAGCATTTAAATTCTGAGGACAGAACACTCATGCATCACGTATTAGTAGGCGTGGTTCAAGAATGTCATTCTGACGCCCTAATGAGGTGATTTTGGCCCATTGAAGAGCAATAATTGTCTTGTTGTGTAACAGTGACACACCTGAGGAACATTTGAGGAACTAAATCCTTATGAACCAACCCCTTCGTCATGCAAACAAACACAGCTTTACCTGTGCACGAGGAGCAGGAAGGGTTCAGGTAGTGGATTGTTAAGGGCAGTGTTTAGTAACTAGTTAGGAGTTACTAAAAAATAAATATTTTGTATGGAGACTCTTTAAAAGGTCTTTCCAAACCTGTATGAAAATGTTGACTTTCATTGTATGGACACAAATGTTTTTCTTTCATGTTCCACAGATGGAAAAAGAATGTTCAGTTATTTTTAATGAACTCTCCCTGAAATGCAATTGACGTTTGATGGGAAAAAAGTTGCTTCTTATAAAGTGCAGATTGCTTGTCAATTTCCTTCCATGCATCTGCATTGCATGCTTTATCATTTTGTTATGTAGGATACGTGACACTAGATTACCTTACAAGTGCATAGCTCAGAAGGAAAACTGAAAGTCTGATTGCAAAGCTGATTTGAAGCAAACAATACTTTTAAGGGGATGCACGTGGGTGGAAGCAATTTTTTGGAAGAGCAGTCCCGAATATGTCAGTGGGGGTCTATCTTGTGCTTGTTGGGCCTTGGTTCATTGCGTTTGCACTGGCGCACACAGTGAATCGCTGTCCCCTCCATGCAACCCGGCCTTCTGCTATGCAGCGTGTTGTCGTCATGTGCAATTGTCAGGTTTGTCATGCTAATAGACCACAGAGATACTAAATCCCCTATTTGCGACAGCTCAATTGTTGGTGACCGTCCGGCCTTGCTGTGTTGTTTTGATGCAATAGTATGAGGATTGTTTCAAGCATAGTTTAGCTGACCCCCCCCCACACCCAGACCTTTCACCTTACGGCTGTGTGTGTGTGGAGAGTATGGCCTTGCCCCGTCCCTCTCCAGAATGCTTTTGCATAAGTGCATGTATGCTGCAGTTCAGGGCATGGAATCCCGACAGAAGACTTGCATGCAAATCACAGCCTGCAAGTTGGCAGGTTTGCATCCCAGTCTCTATACATTGCATGCGTTTTATAAGCAGCTAAGCTGTGTTTAAAGGGGTAATGTCAAGCCTGGGAGTGTCCTCCTGCTGAATCGCTTGGGAGTGACCAGTATGATGACTCTATTGGCTCTCTGGGAGGCCCTGTCTAGAGGCCCCTCTCTGTCTGTCGTTTTGTTGTTCTCTCTCTCTCTCTGTCTCTCTGTCTCTCTGTCTCTGTGAGCTATGCTGGGTCGCAAGAACTGCATTCTGACATTGATCCATCTTATTGCAGACTTCTGAATAATTGACCACTTTTAGGGTTTTCTCTTGAAGGCAGCCAGGGTGTCTCTTACCATAGCATTACCAACAGTGTTGCTTTCCAAGAAAGGACTGCCTTTAGCTTATTGTGATCAGGCTGTGAAATGCATTTCTAAAAAAAGATGATGTCTACCTCATATGGGGAGAATAGTATACTTATGTTTTAAAGCAATCCAAAATTGATTTATTATTTAGATGGATGTCTTTATGAAACCATTTTATCTGTATATTATAATCCTTTTTTTTTTGCAAAAAAAAAAATGTAAGTAATTACTTGTTTTTTTTTTCAGCATAATGTGATTAAAAAAAAAATCTGATGTTGATACATTCTTTGTTTATTTACATAATAATTATAATAGGGCTGAGTATTGACACAAATTTCACGATTTCATTCGATTTCCATTCACAAGCTTTCGATTACGATTTTGATTCAATATCGATTATTGTGGATCTATATCAGATACAGTACATGGCAAATTTTCTTGAGGAATAAATTCTTAACTAATGCTGTAAACTATGACATGGTAGTCATTAACTGATTTAAATACAAACATAAATTACACTCAATGATGTTTTTTTTTATAATAATGTCATTATACTAACTTTACAATTACATAATCATATTTCTACTCCAATTTTTTTCTTTGAAATATAAACATATAAATGGTGGCAATCATAACTTGATGGATTTATTCAAATATGCATTGATATTGAAGAACATAAAAAATAGCCTATGTAATGTGGTGCATATATTTATCAAAATGTTCTAGAGTTCTATCATGTCTAAAGTTCGTTTTGTCTAGCTGACTAATGAGTTTATGGACATTAGGGATGGCTCAATGCCACGATTTTTGCTTCGGTACAGTACCACAATCTAATACCGAAGTACCGATATTAAGTCGATACCATACAGGGTCTGAATTTTGGCACGGGTATTGCGCATCATTTTTGGGGTATTTGAAGCGGGAAATTACCACAAATGTTTATTATTAAATTAATAAACAAAGATTATCACATCAAATCAGGCATTTGGAAACTTTCTTGTGAGAAGTAATTTCAGCAATACTGCACGTCTCCCTTCTCTAGCTCTCAAAATGTGCAAATTGCTTCTGGCTTCAAAAAACATTGCACCTGCACTATAAAAGCAATCTGCGCACTCAGATTCAACACTTTCGCTGTCGTTTCAGGAGAGCTGACGGAAATCACTTGCCCGCGTCTTTTTAAACCTTGCCAATTTGAACATGCAAGCGATTTTATAGCATTTCGTAACACATGGGATGGGAGCTCTTTGAGAGAGTTTTCTTTGCGCTCATACCAACAACAAACACACAAGCCTAAAGGGCTGGCGCATTCCAAATTATATTGTTTTTCCTTAGTCTAATACACAAAATTATGTAAAAAAATGTCCATCTTTTAGTGAGTAGTCACATAAACAGTTGGTTATGTATTTCGCGAATGTAAATAGTGCAATAGTATGCATGCAAATATTATGAAATCTAAACTTCAATGGTTGAAATCGAGCGCTGGACATTTCGTTATTTTTAATCGATACGATCTTGTGTATGTGCGTTGATCAGTGTTAAAAGAAAATAATTGTTTTAATTATGCACTCACCTGTCGATCTCTTAATCTCTTGTACAAGACCGGAATGGCAAGTGACAGATGCTTGGCAAGGTTTGATGGTTCTTCAGCAATTTTATAAGCAAACTAATTCCGAATTTCACGTCTACTCTCTTTATTAATAATTCCACTGCTGTATTCATTTTGTTCTATGTTGCCACATTTGCCGGTTTCACGTCAGTTTGGGTAGCGCACCTAGTGGTGAACTTCGGAACAGCTGAGCATATACCGAAATGAGCAAAATCATGATATTGTACTGTTTGAAATAGGGATGGCTCGATACCACAATTTTGGCTTCGGTACGGTACCACAATCTAATACCGAAGTACCGATATTAAATCGATACCATATTGATAAATCGACGCGGGTATTGCGCATAATCTTACTCACTCTCGCAGGTTTGAGGTTTATAAAGCGGGAAATTAACGCAAATGTTTATTATTAAATGAATCAACAAAGATGATCAAATCAGTCATCTGGAAACTTCTTGTGCAAAGTAATTTCAGCAATACACCCTTTTCTAGCTCTCAAAATGAGCAAATTGCTTCTAGCTTCAAAAGACATCACACATGCACTATAAAAGCAGTCTGCGCGCTCTGATTCAAAACTTATGCTTTCGTTTCGGGACAGCTGACGGAAATCACTGCCCACGTCTTTTTAAATCTTGCCAATTTGAACTTGCAAGCGATTTTATAGCATTCCGTAACACATGGGATGGGAGCTAAGAGAGAGTTTTCTTTGCGCTCATACCAACAACAAACACACAAGCCTAAAGAGCTCGCGCATTCCAAATTAAGTTGTTTTTCCTTAGTCAAATACACACAAAATTATGTCAAAAATGTCAATCTTTAGTGAGTAGTCACATAAACACAGTTGGTTATGTCTTATGCGAATATAGTGCAATAGTATGCGTGCAAATATTATGAAATCTAAACGTCATTGGTTGAAACGAACGCTGGAGATTTTATTATATTTAAACGATATGATCTTATGTATGTGCGTTGATTAGTGTTAAAAGAAAATAAATGTCTAAATTAGATCGTTTGATTTATGCACTCACCTGTCAATCTCTTAATGTCTTGTACAAGTCAGGATGGGCAAGTGGCAGATGCTTGGCAAGGTTTGATGGTTCTTCAGCAGTTTTATAAGCAAAATAATTCCAAATTTCACTTCTACTTCTCTCTTTATTAACTCCTTTTGTGCGTGTTGAGTGATGCTGCGTCCCAATTCGCCTACTTATACTGCGTCCTAAAAGTATGTACTTTTTGTGAAGAAAAAGTACTTACTTTTGAGTGTGTAGCAGAAGAGTATGCAAACTTTGGGACATACTACTTCTTCATCTTTAACAGACTCTGTTGCTTGGTTACGTGCGTCCCGTCACCGTTTAAACGGCCCTGTCAATCATCGTCACAGTTCAAATCCTCCACATTCAATTTAATTTCCTACCATATCGGAGAGAAATGTAGCCGCACGTTGATCTGCCATTCGTGGGTCTTTAATGCAGAGACTCCTCTCATGTGTTTGCAAAGTTAATGGCCAAACATATCATTACAAAAGTTCACAATGCTGCTGAAGGTGAAATATAATGTGGCTAACATTGAATAAATATCTTTTCGTCAGGTTAAATACTGATAATTGCTCAAACCCCTTTATCTAATCCTCTCTACTTAACCGTCAGACTCGCGTAACCGTCATGTTTGTGTTTTTTTTTAACACTTTTTATCCGCGTTTGTAGTTCTAATAGGGTTGTGCCGATGGACGATATCATCCACGCCACCATCGTGATGCCACGCCCCCGTTGCAAGTCTGTTGTGAGTGCGACGCACACTCATCCTCTTATAAAAACTTAGCAGGGATTGCTCTGTAAATTAATTTGAGAATGTAACTAATGCATATGCTATTTTAAATACTGTAGTCAGATATATGTATAGCCTACATTTTGAAATCATTTGAGGCTGAAACATCCATAAGCATGCGTGTTTATTTTAGCACTTCCGTCAGTGAAACAACACAGCCTATAAAACATTTAAACGATTTCCAGTAGGGATGGGCAACAGTGGTCGAGTAATCGAGTACTCGAACGTGACAGCGATCATCGATCATGAGAACGATGATCGCCCTGAAAAAAAAAATATTTGTCTCCTTTTTATTGGTTATTGCGTCGTTTTGCGCGGTACCGGAGGTCTGATTGGTTAGCGTTATACAGCACGCCTCCAGACCGGCGAAATAAAGTGAAACTGAGGCATGAACTGCATTGATGTCTGGAATCACTGATCATTAAATGGTTAGTGCAAGATGTGCAGCGCCAATCTGTCATAGCATTATAATGAGAACACCGTGGAAAATGCTGTAAATGATCTGTGCTAGTTCCCCGTGTATCAGCTGATCCACAGAGAAGCGAGAACACGACTAGCGCGTGAAGTTCATGTGCGCATTCGCGTCCTTTTCTGCAGATGCACGTTGTTAGATTACTTTTATGTTGTCTATATCTGATTAATCTAATATAAAACGCGTTTGGTTGAGCTTAATAAACTAGCAAAGCGCTGCCGTTATACCGGCTGTTGTTCATTCTCTTCAGTTTCAGCTCAAATGCATTAATGCTCGAGCTCGACATGGTTTAGAGACAGATATTCTTTTCAGATAGGCTATTTCTTTCTCAGAATTATTGACATTAGTAATGCAGCACAGCTATACTGTTCTCGTATTTTTTAACAGTAGACCTAGTTTATTTAAAGCTGTTTTTCGTTATGAGTTCGAAAACGCGCAGTGATGTCTGTAAACACTTCGATCATGAATAATACAATTAAGTGCATGATGTGCAGAGTCAATCTGTCATAGCATTATAATGAGAACACTATTTTAATAAAATGTTTGTGTGTGCTTTCGTTGTCCGTGTATCAGCGTTGTTAAGGGAAGAGCGCATTCAAAATGTTCTGTTTCAAACCCTTCGCCTGTAAAATCTAGCTCGCTGAAGTTCACGTGCGCATTCACGTCCGTTTGTGTTGCTTTATGTCGTAATAGGTTCATAATCTTCATATTAATCTGATATATGTTGTGTTTGGTTGAGTTTATTAACCAGCTAGCAAGCTCTGCAGGGTGGTGTTATTTCACAGTTTCAGCTCAAATGCAATGCTCGATATTACTGACTTGGTTATTTGAGACGGTCATTTTATAAAGATGTTTCTTTTTCAAAGACATTTATGCATCATAATCTAGCAGTTATTTTTTGTTTTATATGTTCATGTTTTCATATACCTGTTTTCATGTCACGTTTGTATTTGTCAACAACCATTTTCATAACAGTTTTCATTATCTCAATGACGGACATGCCCAGCCCCCTGCACATGCCCCGCCCCCGAGTACTCGAGTACTCGTTTTTGAGACCTATCGATGATCGAAATGAGAAATTGACAAAAATGCCCATCCCTAATTTCCAGTAAATAATGGTTACCTAAAGAATATAAGAAAATTTAATATTAGTAAGAAAAATATTTGATTCATACTATTTCCCCGCAAAGATGCTTCATTACCGTTCTGCGCTTTAAGAGGAATGGGACACAAGCTGGATAGACACCTTTCAAATATATCTTTGTGTTTTCTCCTGATGTTGCAAGGCAACACTTGTTGTAAAAGGTATGAAGAGCGGATTTTATCTTCCACAAGGTCGAGACATTTAGGCAATGTTTGATTATTCACACCCAGAGAAAACGAAACTAAAATCACCGCAGCGTGTGTGTGAAATGCGCTATTCAAATAAACCAAACCTGACGCGCATTACCAAGTTTAATAACAAGAACAAACTGTGTTAAATAAAGTTTGCAGTAAAAAGGTATTCGTCCTACAGTGTTTTTTATACTTTACCACAGTAAAGGATGTGAATAGTTATAATATACTTAATTATAAGCAAACGAAAGGAAGAAACGTTTATAATCCCCTGCGAAAATGGCGACGTGAGTGAAGATTTGGGAAAGGAAACTAGATTTCCATGTCCATTGGGATAAAATGGACTAGGCCTTTTGTTATAAATCACGGAAAATCGAGTGACCAGATCCAGATTGAAAAACAGAATGAAAAAGAGCTCTCTGACCATTATTTCCTTTCTAGGCTAAAGCTTTTTGCTTCACTCCTGTGGTAATATTCACGTGAAACAGCATTCACATGCAAAACACTGGGTTAGTAAAATAACGAAGTCATTTTTTTAGAATAGAAAATAATATTTTTGTAAAGAGATTTAGGCTATTAAAATAAAGAGCTCAACTCTTAAGTGGAAGGAACCTATTTTTTTCCCCCTCACGTGTAACCTAGCGGATGAGTCATTATTTGGGTCAGTAAAAATAACGAAATTATAGTTTTAAGTAGAAAATAGTATTTATGTAAAGAGATAAATACTAGATAACCCCCCCCCCCCAAAAAAAAGACTATATCATCGACCATCACGATGTTTTACTGTAAACATCGTCAACTGCCAATTTAGGGGACATCGCCCAACCCTAAGTTCTAATCGAATCCTCGTCCAATGGGTTGTGGGCAATATCAGCCGTTAGAGTGCGCATCGATCTGCACTTCGAATTATGACCGGAAATAGTAGACCATCCGGGAATCTTTGGAATACTCTTTTCAACATACTACGATTTGGGACATACTAATAATTTTTTCAAATACTATTTAGTACGGATAGTATGCGAATTGGGACGCAGCGTGAGATTCAACTGCTGTATTCATTTTGTTCTATGTTGCCACATTTGTCGGTTTCGCGTCAGTTTGGGTAGCGCACTGCCACCTAGCGGTGAACTTCGGAACAGCAGCATATACCGAAATGAGCAAAATCTTGATATCGTACCGTTTGAAATAAAATACATACCGGTATTTTCCCAGTACCGGTATACTACGCAACCCTAGATTGAAATAAAATATATACCTGTATTTTCCCAGTACCGGTATACCACGCATCCCTAATAGACACTGAATGGTTTTTCTGAGGTAAATGTGACTTTGTTCACAAGCTGCTTTATTGATGTCTTTCCACGGTAGAAACACTGATTGAGCGATTACATGTGACGTGATAAAAATTTCAGTGCGTTGTACTTATCTTTTAACATACCTTGACTAGGGGTGGGAATCACAGGTCAACACACGATACGATAATATCACGATATTTTGCCCACGATAACGATATATCACGATACCAGCGATTCTGTGACAGACGATATATTGGAAGAAAATCACCCACGATATATCACGATATCATTTTGTAAATGGAAAAAAAAGCATAAAAAGTCATATGATCATGTATTTAATTTATTAAAACTTCATCTTTTTTGAAATAGCATTAAAGTACAGTAAGTGCATATAAAGCTATCAAACAGCCATGAGAGGACAGTTTCTGTGACCTAAATTATTTATAATAAAGAAAGGTCACATCACTAACTTATTCATAGCAGCAACATTTCATATTTAGAAATTGCAAAATGCACACATTACTAAAAATGTACAAAAACACACCCAGTATAAAACCTTATATAACAAAATATGGTCACATTTGAGTACCAAGCGGTACAATAATAAACTTGTCTTTTAAACATGTACACTGTCAGAGTCCTGCACGGGTGAAAAACATCCTACTGTGTCGGATACGGGTGCAGGTCGGGTAGGACAAGGGAGAAACACGGGTCTAAACACGGGTTTTAAACAGTCACGTGCAAACGAATATATATAAATATTAGGACTGGGCAAATTAACGCGTTAACGCTGGCGATGAATTTTTTCAGCTTAACGCATTAAAAATATTTAACGCAAATAACGCAGCGTCCGTTTTTATATCCATTTTTGCTTAGTGTTACATGATCACCACGCTCCTATTCATGTAAATGCTTCCAAGCGCGACAAGACACGAGAGCACGCTGTATGCCAGTGTCCTGTATGTGTCTGTGTGTCTGTGTGGATGCGTCTCATGTCAGCTGATCAAGGTACACTGACACACACACACACACACACACACACACACACTCGACGCATAGATAGACTCGCGTCAGTTTCCTGCTCACATCGAGTTCTCTTTTGCTCTTGAACAAACAATAACACAGAGGATTTTGAGTATTCTCATATTAGGGTCTTAAATTAGTTAAATAACGTCTTAAATGAACTTAAAGAGTTGTGAGGAAATGAGATGCGCGGGACAGCGCGTGAGATCCGCGGCTGTTCTTAAAGTGACAGTAGCACTGATGACGCCTGTCATTAATGTTCATCAAAGAACAACGGGAACAGATAAAAGTGTAGCTTTAATGATGATTCATCTATATTTAATTTATTATTTATGCAGTTAAGAAAGATAACTACCGGTATTACATTTCTGTATAACAGGGAAGGCCATGGGTAAATATAACATTTATTATTTTGGGTTTATATAAAGATTGTTTTAAGTTCACTTAAATTAAAAGTTGTTTTTTAAAGCCTAATAAATGTTGAAATTGGGAGCTTTCAGTTATACTGTAATGTAACGTCATTAAAGGGTTAGTTCACCCAAAAATGAAAATTCTGTCATTAATTACTCACCCTCATGTCGTTGGACACCCGTAAGACCTCCGTTCATATTCGGAACACAAATGAAGATATTTTAGTTGAAAGCTGATGGCTGAGAAAGGCTTCAGATAGGCCTCCATTGGCATTCAGTACATTGACACTTCCAAGATCCATGAAAGGCACTTAAAACGTCGTTACATGCCTCCACGACGCATGCGCAAGAATATGACACCGATCCGGCGTTCGGACATATGACCCAGAAGCGATTTGTTTACGAGCAGAGGAAGACGCGCGTGTTTAAGCTGTTGGATTCTACACTGATCGTGCTTTAGGTCTCGGCGTAGTTCTCAAAATGGGGTTAAAGTGTGTATTTCATGGATTCCCGAACGCTGGCGCTACGTCATATTCTCGCGCATGCGTCGTGGAGGCACACACGGAAGTCGAGAACAAGTTGGTTAAAGGTGTTATTTTGATTTTTTTTTTTGCGCACAAAAACTATTGTCGTCGCATCGTAAAATTATTGTAGAGCCACTGTGGTGAGATAGACTTTGTAACGACGTTTTAAGTGCCTTTCATGGATCTTGGAAGTGGCAATGTACTGAATGCCAATGGAGGCCTATCTGAAGCCTTTCTCAGCCATCGGCTTTCAACTAAAATATCTTCATTTGTGTTCCGAATATGAACGGAGGTCTTACGGGTGTCCAACGACATGAGGGTGAGTAATTAATGACAGAATTTTCATTTTTGGGTGAACTAACCCTTTAATGTTTCATAGAGACTTTAGTATCAGTGATACTGGCCTTCATTAATAAAAAGACGACAATACAACACATTTAAATTATGTTGTCTTTAAATTGTTTATACATTAATTTGGAGAGTAATTGAAATTATTACAATATCAAAATATTAAAAACTTAAAATATAAAAAACTTGTGATTAATTAGTTAATTTTTTTTAATCGATGCCCAGCACTAATATATATCTACAATATACATGCGCATATATATATATATATATATATATGCGCATGTATATTGTAGATGTGTTCCTAAAACGTATATGCATATTTTTAGGAACAGATCTACAAAAATATGCCTGTATTTCAAGTTGATAAAATAATTTCAAATCCATATCAGTTTATTTGTGGCAGCGCGGCGCGCGCTCTCCCAGGAGAATCACAACCGCGCGAGCGATCTGTCTGCACTGCAGTCGTCAAGATGGATCCTGAGGAGTTGAAGAAAAGATAGCCGCGAATGTTAAACTTCATCACTGAGGAAGCACACAGATAACTGTGGTAACAAACCAAGCACAAGCAGTTCTATCAAAAAAGGTAGCTTTGCCATACAAATGTCATCCAGCGTAGGCTGATTCACTGATGGCGCACGAGGTGGGAATGCATGTTGGTTGTGTTGCCATTGTATTTTATTTTTCCGAGACAGTTCTTGCCGATTACATAGTCTTTAGTGAGCTTTTTTTGTATCGTCACTACAAAATCCAAAATGGACCCAAACTTTTGATTTAAAAGACGCGGGTGCATTTGTGATTTTTTTTTTTTATTTATTTTTTTTCGGCCAGCCATTGCGCTCGTATTTCTTCTTCACTGTTCCGTTCATCTGATCATCTGCAATCTGGGAAGCGCCACGCCGCCACCACAGGAAGTCTGGGGGTACTGCCACTCCGGTAAGCCAAAGTGTAGACATTAATTTAAATATTCAGTTTTTAAAAATATCGATACTTGGAGCCAGAGTATCGATAACGTCTCGCGGCCGGAAATATCGCGATAAATCGGCATATCGATTTTTTTTGTCCCACCCCTAACCTTGACATGCATTCATGTTTATTTCATGCTGTAAGAGGTATTAAAGCAGAAGAGATGATCAGTTCACATGTGCTCAGCGCTGCCGCTTCTTTTGAGCTGAGCTGCGGTTCTGTGATCTGTCACACCAATTAAACAGTGCCAAAACGGTATTTTTTTTATTTTTAAATTTCATAATAAAATGGATGAAATTTGAAATCTGAGACTTTGTATCTTATCAAATGTAACAAAGCACAAAGGTTGCGTATTATTGGATGTGAGAGACATTCATCAACTGAAAACAGGATGACTAATCGATTTTCTTGGGATCTAAGAATCGATATCGGTTAATAAAAATGAGAATCGATTAAAATCGTGTAATCTATTAACTTTTTTACCCAGCCCTAATAATAAAATATACAAGAATACACTACTGTTCAAAAGTCTAGGGTCAGGAAGTTTAAAATAAATAAATCAAATTAATGAATACTTTAAAGGGATACGGTTGCATAAAATGGATCACACGTGGCCCGGTGACCGTTGTAAAACATTTCTATATCAGATAAATGCTTTTAAAAAACTATGCATCACTGTTTCCTCTAAAATATTAATCAGCACAACTGTTTTCCAAATTGATCATAATAAGAAATCTATCTTGAGCACCAAATCAGCATATTCAAATGATTTCTGAAGGATCATGTGATATTAATGTTTTGCCATCACAAGAAAACTTTACATTTTAAAATATTTTAAAAATGGGGCGGGAAAAACTAAATTGGGCCCCACTTTATATTAGGTGGCCTTAACTACTATGAACTTACATAAAAAAATAAGTACAATGTACTTACTGTGTTCAAATTGTATTGCAAAACACCTTTGCTGATATTGAGGTGGGATATGGGTAGTGTCAGGGACAGGTGTGGTGGTATGGGTAAATTTAAGGGTAGGGTTAGGTGTAAGGGAAGTGTCAACTGTGTAATTACAAATGTAACTACAGAAATTAATTACAGATGTAATTGCATGCAGGTATTTTTAAAAATGTAAGTACAATGTAAAAACATGTATGTACACTAAGTGCATTGTATCAAATGATTAATTAAAATGTTAGTACATAGTAGTTAAGGCCACCTAATATAAAGTGGGTCCCTAAATTGTAATAGTATTTAACAATATTACTCTTTTTACTGTGTTTTTGATCAAAGCAGCCGTGATGAGATTAAAAATAATTAAAAAAAACATACATATATTATTGTTAAATTGATTCCTGCTATTTGTTATTGTAGGACTTACAGTCTTGTAGACTAACTTATTTATTTGATTTGTTTGGAATTTGAGGTCTCGTCTATATTTTATAGAGAGTGTGCAAAAATGTCTTGCACTATGAATGAATAAACCGTGTACAGTACCCAGAGAAATGAAGGTCCTGGTGATTATTGTATTGTAGAGAGTGATTACATCATGTATCCTTATTTAAAAAAAGATTTAGTATTTACAGCACCCAAGGGAGGACCCTTCTCTGCAGGGGGCAGTAAATTGCTTTCTGTTGTCATCAAATGAAGCCAAAATGTGTTCGATATTAAGGCAGCCCTTACTTGACCTCACATGCGGTGTAAAACTCTTGCATGCAGAAAATGATAATCTCTTTCTGGAAATGAAATTGTGGTGCAGGTCTCTGTTCAACTGGACTCTTGTGGTTTTATTAAAGCCTTTCAGATTTCATAATAAAGCTTTTAACATTCAATATGCGTTTCTTTATATTGTGGAATGATTTGCTGATTTTAAAATGGTGGCAAGGCATCTATAAAAACCATGGTGAGATTAAGACCTAATATAGTTTTTGTGCTGGTTTCTAATGCCCACATTTGTTGTTAACACATCGGTTTGGTTTTCAAAATGGTGTATGTCACAATCAATTATGCTAAGTGCTGAAGAAAAGATTTTGCATCACAGAGAGCACTTAGTGAGACTGCGGCAGTGTTTCGTGGAAGATGTCAGGGTAGATATTGAGTAACAGGCTGAGGACTCCACCCTCTGGTAGCCCTTTGCCTTGCTCTAATTCTGCCAACCAGATCATGCATCGTGGAATTGAGACACCTCCTAGTATCTTAGTATGTTTGGAGAAGAATATCATCAAGAAACAAAATATTAGTTTCATTCTAGAGTTTAAAGAGGACCTATTATGCTCTTTTACAAAGTCTTGATTTAGTTTTTTGGGTCTACTAGAAAAGTTTTTCATGCTTGAATGTTCAAAACCCCCCACACTTTTTCACATATTTACATTATTGCAGCACCTCTTTTCCCAGTCTGTCAGTAACACTGCTTAGTTCCTGTCTCTCTGAAGCCCCTCCTTCCGACCAGTGCAATGTGCTCTGATTGGTTGACTGTATTATAATGTTATGAAATTTGTTTGGGAAATGTCATGCCCCTTACTACAACCGCGAGTTTTAACACCCTTCTAACGCAACTCAACCAGGCCTCACTCCCTTTTTTTTGTGAATGCCTTGGGCGGGAATTATTTAAATGAGAAATATTGTGACGTTTACTTTCCCTGAAGAAAACTCAAGACACTACAATGGAGGCATTTCAGGGAGTTCAGAAACAGTGCTGCTTAGTGATACAGAGAATAAATCCCCTTGAGTGGATGTCGTGCTTTGTATCCTTGCAGACCTTTCATACTGAAACCGCAACTTTAAACATAAAAAATGTAAAAGAGCATAAAGATCCTCTTTAACTCTTTCCTCACCATTGACGGAATATTCCGCCATTTATGAGATAACGTCAACAAATGGACCTGCAAAAATAACTTTTCAATCAGGTTGGCCAATATTGCTCTGTTGAGCTGGTCTTCTGTCCCAAGCTGCGTCCATCTGGTTGATGCATATGCACACTTTCGTTCAGACAAGTGTCTTGTAGTGCACAAGTGTAATGCCGATGTGTTTGCTGTTAGGACAAACTGTTTTGTTAAAAGGAATTACCTCCTTGACTTTGAATTTGTAACATTTACAGTAATATATCAGTAAAAAGTTATGCACTGTGGAAAACATCTCTCAACAAGCAGTCTCTCAGAGCTCACACAGCAACCGCACAAAGCTGTGTGATCTACGTTAAAGCATTTAGTAGTGCTCCCAATTTAGCTTGTGCACTTTCCATTCTAGCTCGCTCTGTGGTCCCTGCCATTCAAATGCATATTTTACATAGAAATGTGTTTTTACATTGTTTTTCAGTACTGGAAAAGAAAGTTGAGGTTTTCAGTGCTGCAGCACACATCCAAAAAAATCAATTGAACTGATTGAATGAATGAAATGCTTTGATTTATTTTCTTTTTTAACAGCTTTTAGTTGTTTACTAAATAGAAATGTATACACACTACCGCTCAGAAGAGTTTTTAAAGTCTTATGCTCACCAATGCTGCATTTATTTGATTAAAATACAGTAAAAACAATAATATTCTGAAATATTATTAGAATTTAAAATAACATTTTTTAATATATTTTTGAATTTAAAGTATAATTTATTTGAAATATAATTTTAGATTTTTTTATAATTGAATAGAAAAAAAGTTATTTAAAAAAAATATATATTTTTTTACATTATAAATGTTTTTGTCACTTTTGATCAATTTAAAGCACCCTAGCTGAATAAAATTTTTATTGACCCATAACTTTTGTCAAAAGTACTATGGTACCAAGAAGTCAGTACTGAATATTTTATTTTAATTTTATTTTTTTATGTGATGATACCAGCATTTCTGCAGTACCGGTAATACTGTCCTGCTTTAATGTGCTCTTGTGTGTTTCTGTATAAGTGCTCTGTTAAGGTTTCTATTTACACGTTTTTAAAGCATTGATCATTGTAGCCAATCACAGACATATCTGTTGAGCGTGTGAATGCAGTGGCCAATCAGAGGTGTATAAGTTAATCAATATCCGTTAATCACAACACTGCTCAAAACGTTTTTACATTACCGACAAAGTAAACATGATTTAAATTAAAGATTCATTATTCAGTGTGGCTTTTCGCAGGAGTGTGTATCTCAGTGAGCAGGGGCTGAATGTAGCCTAAATGATTGACAGTTTCAGTAATTATAAAGGGAGCGCTTTTTTTGTTTTTAACCCATTTACTATTTGAATAAAGTTTTGTTTTTCATGCTGCTCCTTACACTGCAGAGTTTCTGGATTTGCAATTAACTTCCGATTAATTGATTTTGTTAATATATTCGGCCATGCTGCATCAAAGACCTTGTGTGTTTGTTTTTTTTCTCGTATTTAAGTGCGTGATAGAATCCGAAACTGCAGTGATTGAAGGTGACATAACCATAGCAACAGACAGGAAAACAACAATCCGATAAGGTGTGTCAAAATAGATGTGCATGAAGTTTAAGAGTGTAAATGCAAACCAATAGACCTGCCACTTGTTCTATGTAATGTGAATGTGTTCCTTAATTTAATCTAAATACTAGTTTTTCTAATACTAATACTAGCTCATATTTGTTGTTTTCGGTGACGTGAACTCCAATAAATCTGCATATATTGTGCGTGAAATGTAGATAAAATTGATATCCGTTTCGCGGAGATGCATTTACGTGGCCAAGTGTAAATGAAATAATTTAGATAAATCAGATAGCTTTGATTTACACACAGCGCGTGTGTTCTCCAGGTTATGCTTACCAGGTTATTCATAAAAGCCGAAATGTGCCCAGATGTCGTCTTTTAAAGTAGTTGGAGCATTTGAATTACTCGCGTCTCGCCTCCCTCTGCCATTGTATGCTACCGCGACAAAGCACGTACGTGACAAATAATTAATGTACTGAAAAGAATCAGTACATTAGAATCAGTTATGGTCTATTACTGAACCGATACCGAATCGTTCTCGTCTGCATCGCGATGGATCGAAGAAACGATTAATTTCGACACTTCTACTCACCAGTGTGTTCATGTTTTCACTCTTGGATGTCTGAATCTGACATCTATGGACTCAACAGAACAAATTAACCAGAAAAGATTTCGACGTCACACCATTTTACGTAATCACCATGGACCAATGGCAGTACAAAGTTGTTTACCAGCCGGAAAGTTCACTTTGGCAAGCTGTTTCGAACTCCCAAAACAAGCTCCAAACGATTGGCGTCACATCAGTTCTTTGATTTCATTTGAAATATATTGGGGCCTTTTCATATAGCCCCTTTAGCATGAACACACTGAAGAGCTCTCTTAATCTGTTGGCCATTATCTATCTCTGAAGATGACATGTCATTCCTGGATTGTCTCTGTCAGGACAGCAGTAGAGGATGCAGTGACGACATTCGTTCTAAAGCAGGAACCCAAAGGGTCTGCCATCTTTGGAAGTATAGAGTGTCTTACAAACTGCCAGTGCGGTCAGAGGGGCCAAACAGCCGGCAGCCCAAGAGAAGTTATTTTCATCTCTCTCTCTTTCTAATTCACCGGCCCTCCTCCGGGTCCCTGAAATTCCAGTAAAACCCTTGGGATTGTTGGAATTCTGTCTGTGAGTGGGATAGTGAAGGACTAGAACTGGTTGACTTGGGTTTGCAGACAACCAGTCAAAGCAAGCTACATCAAGAGGTTCTCAGGGGTCAGTCAAGTTCATTTTACACCGTAGTAGGGAAACACTGCAGCAATTGTCCCCGATTCGCATTGCTAACAGTCACCTGAGGCCAGACCCTGAAGGACTTGCCAGAAATTGGCAATGATGGTTCTATGCCAAACCCTCTGTGTTGCAAACGACACTATGAATTAGGCATTTGATTTATTCAAATGTGTTTTGAAGATTTCTATGCAGGCATGTCGGACATACTTGGACATAGTCTTAGCCTCAGACGTCACGCCCACGGACAGTTGGCTGACCGCCTGATGCATATGGCACACATATTTGGAAGTACTTTAGGAGTTCCGTAGTCATCATCTGAGTGGTTGAATTCTACAGGATGTCCGGGAGATGGGTCGCGTTCTTCAACGGTCCTCCTGGAAACAAATGCCATGAGGCCAAACCCCCGTGTTGAAGAAGAACGCTGTTGTGTTTACTGTGACAATGAGAGCTTGCCAGGATCAACTAAATGCTGAATTTTTAAAAGTATGTGAAGTTCGTGGCTCTATTGTTGTAGTAAACTTGCACAACATTCTTGAATGGATAATTTATAGACACATGCCGATCTGTTATCGCAGGGACATCGACTTTACATTTTCACGCCCCTAGACATGATGCGGAACAAAACTAACTGTGATTGGTTGTTACATGTTAGTCAAACGTCCTCTTGTGCAGTCCTTGACCAATGACAGCTGCGATAGAGTCCAGACCTTCTGCCGTCAGTCTGAAGGTCTGGCTATGCGAGACTAACCTGGACACTGTGCTTTTCATTACATTAGAAGGCTTAGGAAAATATTAGAAGGTTGAGTTTAGGACATAACATTAAGTCAACATTAGTTGTCTTATTCAAACAGTATAAACTAGCAAAACTAGGTGTGCAAAAATGTTAATTAATTTACTTTCTGTACATGTTGAACAAAAGCTTTTGTTTCCTGCAATACAGCATGATTATACTGTATAATCTATTGATCTTTTTTTTTGTCTCTTCTCACTATCTTGTTTTCCCTATGCAAGCACTCCATGTACTTATATAGTGTGTGCGTGTGCGTGTGCGTGTGCGCGTGCGTTTTCTTACTGCTATGGGTACATTGGTTTAGGTCAACCTTGGGATTGGACTAGGGCTTTTTTTTAGCTAAAAATGAATTCAAATAATTTTTGCCTTTTTATCCCACTGTTAAACTAAGTATATTAAAGGCCCAATGAAACATGCAGCATTATTCAATGTTGATGTAATTTCCATTGAGACAGGAAGACAGGGAAGGACATTTTGAACAGCTCCTCCCCCTTTTTACAATAGCTTTTAGTTTTAGCCACAGTTTCCTCCAAATCTCTAACCGTTTCACCATCAAAAGCGTTTGTCCATATTGGCGGAAGTGAGAGACTAAGTTTTGAATGCTTTTATCTTCTAAATGTGAATTTTGTCATTTGTTTTGGAGCACACTAGCTTATAGATAACATAAAGGCTAACATATTCATACTAAAAGCCAGAAATACTTCAATTTTGTTTACATGGGGACTTTAAAAATGGTTGTCGTTAATTGAAATAAAATATATATATATTAAAAAAAAATCATGTATACATGCTAATTTAAAATATTAGTAAATACTAGAATAGTTTATAAATAATACTTCTATAACATTTATATATGGATTATATTGAATACAGCTATATATGTTTACTTGTATGCGTTTATTGCAATTAAATTTAAAGGTGCATGGTGTAAATTTTAGCAGCATTTAGCAGAGAGGTTGTGAATTGCAACCGCCCACCACTAGGGCTGAAACGATTTGTCGACAACGTCGACACTAAAAAATTGTCGACAAATATCTTTGTTGTCGAGTAGTCGTTTGATTTCATGTGACCTAATGTAAGGGCCTGCAATATTGCGATTTGACCGCTACGGCGCTGTATCGCTAGAGTGTAATGCAGCCCTTACAAATGCTATTGAGATAGAAGAAAACACAGCGCGAATGACGGAGTGCAACTAATCCGAACTAGCGAGATGTGGGAAAGTTTCACAAAACTAAGGCTGCGTCTCAATCAGCTCCCTAGTTCAGTAGTCAGGGCACTGATCAGGGAGTTAGCCCATTGACTTGTGTCCTGATCCACTGACCACTGAACCAGAAGCTGATTGAGACATGCAAGGCGAAACTCATCACTTGCCTGTATTTTGTTCCATATGCATAGAGACTTACAAGAGGCGATGTTTGGAAGAATATCATGACAGTTACTTTTTCATACTGTTAAAAGGTGGATGAGATTCTGTCAGCTCAATTGTCATATAAGAGATTAATATTATGTCATTTTGTCAAATATTTGTATAATATTTTTACCATTCTTTGTGTCCTGAAGTAAATGTCCTCTTTTTCTGTTTCAGTTCTAAGAAAAGCAGTGGGCCTATTATTGTTTACAAATGAAGCTCTTAATACTGCTGCCAAGAGATGTTTACATTCAAACATAAATTTTTTTTTGTCTGTAATGCAGCAAATTTTTGTTTATTATTTATTTTTTCAATTGAAAGAGAACAGAATATTTAAACAATGCTTAGAGAGTGTTAGTGTGTGATTTGAGTTCTGAAAACTTGGCTCAAAGTTCATTAAAACAACCATTTCAAAAGCTGCAGTGATTTTTCTTTTTTATATATTATAGTTAGAATATGTATAACTCAATGTTTTAACTAATTGAAAAAGCTGAATAATCGCTCTCAACTTACTGATTAGTCGTTGATGGCAGCGACACTAATAGACGATTAGTCGATTAATCGTTCTAATAATCGTTAGATTAATCGTTATCAAAATAATCATTTGTTGCAGCCTTACCCACCACTCACCCCTCCCTTTCGATGCACATAGAGAAGCTATGGTGGCCGACACAGGACAAAGATGGCATAGTCGGAGACAGCAGAGAATAGCTAACGCTCTGTAGAGCAGTTTGTTCGTTTAGGGCTACTGTAGAATCATGACGGCTCAAAATGGTGATTTCAATGTAAGGGGACCCACGGTCTATGTAGATAGAAATGCCTCATTCTGAGGTAATAAAAACATAACGGTTCATTATGTAAGGTCTTTATACACCACTGAAAACAGTTATATTATATTGCATTTCTGTCAGTAGATCCTCATAAATATTACACACTGCACTAGAGCCCTGCGCGGGACTGTTGTCTTCATCCCGCTCCCGCCCGCACCCGCCGAATTTCTGACCATTACCGCCTGCTCCCGCAACGTATGTGTTACACTCCCGCCCGCTCCCGCAATATGTATGTCCAGTCCCGCCCGCTCCTGCAAAACTCTGAGAATTTATTCCCGCACAATAATAGAGATGCATTGATTTTGTGTCTTCTCCCGTCCCGCAGGGGGAAAAAAAACACGTATTTGTATTGATATTATTAAAGAGATTCATGGGGTTGTTTGTTTCGTTTCCCTGGCCTGCATGTAAAAAAAAAAAAAAAAAGAAATACATTCAAATATTATTTCGTTTTTATCAAAAACTTTGCACATAAAAATAGACTGCTTTGCAAAACAGAAAACAGAAAAACAGATTGAGAAACAAAAAACAGATCCCAATTCGTCGGTCAGTTCCGACGTACGTCGAACGTGACCGACTGAAAGGAAACCTGAGAAAACATGCTTCAACAGAATGTAATGTGAACACAAAATACTAAACGGACATTTAGAAACAATCCAGTTCCACTCACTAAACTTCTATGTATTGTTTGTCAAAAACACCAAACAGTCAACTTGACCTGCAGGGAGTGCTGAGCGTTTTTGGTGAGGTATGATCAAGTAGCTATGTATTTGCCTTGTGGATGTGATGATCCTTGTTTAGCTTTTGTGCTGTAAATACCTCGTTTGAGGTTCTTTTCTACATCATCTATTGACATCTTCTCCATCATGTCGTTAGGCAACCTCCCTATCCCGCCGATTCCCGCTGTGTTTTTTTTAGCCGCCCATTCCCGCCCGCAGCAAAATTCAAACCGCCCGCTCCCGCGAGATTTGCTTTGGGTCCCGCGGGACCCGGCGGGACTCAATCCCAATGCAGCCCTCTACTCTGCACCTTTAAGTCTTATTAATAAATCAAATTTTCCAAACAGTTTTTTTTAACCTAATGAACACAGTAAATCATTTTCATATGCAACGGGTATATAAGAACAGACGGCATAGTGCCTTTTTATATAGGCCCTATTTCTTTATAATATATGAAAAATTTAAGTAATGTTGAGTGTTTTGATTCAATTAAATGATTCCAACTTTTGTTTAGCATTTTTGCTGCACAATAACATAATATCAATTTGCTAGCTTAATTTAATATTGCTATCAAAATCATAGCAAATATATTGTGAATAGTCAGTGTTGCCCAGCCCTAGTTTGAACTTCGCATGGTCTTTTATTTGTGCACTTTGTACAGTTGTTCTGTTGAATAAGAAACCTTATTTATCTCTGTTATGCAAGCAATAATTGACAACCACTTCAAGAGCAGAATTTATTTACAAACATGGTTTGCTTATGCGACCAAAATAAATGCAATATGTGTTTATCTGCATGCATGTGTTTAGTTCTTGATGACGCCGTGGCTGGTAATTTTCATGGTGGCTTCAGCATGGATGAAAGAGCTTCTCCAGTCTGTTGAACACGTCGGTACATGTTCCAGCCGCCTCTACATCTCCCTTTACGTTCGCTCTGTACATTGACACATTGAATTGCTGTAGGTGGTCGAATCGCTATAGTGCTAGACTGTTTACCATGGCACACAATTTTGTCACGTCGCCAACGTTCACTCATGCTGCGCGTCTCATAAATTGCCAGCTCTTGATGAAAACGGATGACTTCCGGTTGCTTTATGGCTTTAATTGCAACAGTTGATACCAGAACCGGGAACTTTTCACCGGGGGTGTTGTGACATGGAAGGGCACTTGTTATATTTGGAGTGCTTGAAGTGGCTGTGTTTAATGCTTATGCAACAGTTTTTACAAAGTTACCAAAGTCACACGGAGGTCCAGTAACCGAGAACAGCATTTCCCTACTTCGCTGATGTGATCAGTCTGAAGAAAGCTATCGGGTGTCAGCCTATGATGTGTCAGCAAGTGTTGTGTTTTTTTTTTTTTTTTTTTTTTAAGGATTAGGGCTTTCAACATGGAACATTGCTTGAGTGGGTTGCTAGGGAGTGATTTCCAGTTGGGGCATAGTTATTTTGGCAGTCGTGATCAGTGATGTACTTTCTGCAGGAGGCACACGATCATTTTGTGGTTTTGTACCCTCACTTTAAAAGGGATCGGAGTCCTTGGTGAGGCTTTTTTTTTTTTTTTTGAGTGTCAGCTTTCTGTTGCTATTGTTGTGCATGTAAAAGCAGGTGGGAGAGGTTCAGAACAACTTTTCTGCCGTTAACAATGGTGTAGCGGGCATACAACAGGACTATGGGTAAAGGTTGACAATGCACAACCTCCTTCTCACGCTGCAGTGGCAAATAGCTGCTCATATTTTGTGTATAATTGTGACAATATGGGAAGTGTCTGTATTTGTTTCCTGTCTGTGGGCTTATGGTGTAGTCAGGACTATTCTGAAGCCACACCTTTCTCATGTAGCCATTTAATGTTTGCTAAAGTTGATTTGTGGATTTTTGTGTGGTGTAAAACAGCTTAATATGCAGAGGTCAACTATAAGACATTTGTGTATTGATTATCCTGAAAACTGTAAACATCGCAGCTGGTTTGTAGTCAAAACTTTGCTGTTTGAGCAGCCTGACACAACAACATTGGCTCAACCAATGATGAGAGTTTGGGGTTGGACTATCTGCTTGTCTGGCCAATTGTAAAGTGTTCTGGAAATTATTATTTTATTTTTAAATCTTATGTTTTATTATTATTTGATTTTATTGTTTTAGTTTGATTTGATTTTAATGTTTATTTTTTTTTTTATAAATATATTATTTAAAAAAATATATTTCTTTGTTATTTTAGTCATTCATTTTGCTGGCAGTGGCACAGAAATGGCACATTTCTGCTTTTAAAACTTCAACTTCAGTAGTCAATGCACTGTGGCTTTGTCATGTTATCGAAACATCACTGTTTGTTTGAGCAGCCTGACGCCGCATAACTGACTCAAACATATTTATTTAAAATTTTTATACATTTGATGTAATTTTTTTTATGTATTATTTTTCATTATTTTAGCAATACCTTTCAGTAATAGTGGCACACTAATTGCATATATCCGCTTTACATTTCTCACTATCAATTTTGATCCAAAAGCAGAAAGTAAAATGCTTTTAAACCTGATTTACAAAGCTAAATATTATTACAAATATTCAAAAAATTAAATCAATGGCATGTAGCTTCATTTATTAATTTTAAAGCTACACTATGTAACTTTTTTTGTTTGTTCAAAATGTACAAAATTTATAAGAGCAAGTACATCATGAATCCATCTTGCATGGTCTTATTCTGAATCACTGGGTATTCCTATCATAAGTGACTATTTTAGACTGAGGGGGACGCCAACTGCTGTGTAGCCCAGTATCTGCGTGAAGGCCAATTTATACTTCTGCGTCGAGTGTACGCTGTAGGCTACGCGCGTAGCAGACGCCGTCGTGAGCATTTATACTTCTGCGCTGTTGTCCGCGTCAATGTGCAATTCCACATGCAGACGCTAGTAGGCAGTGTCCACGGGCATGTTGGTGTTATCAACACAACAGCCGAAGAAGAAGCAGCTTGTTGTGTAGAATGTGTACATACATGTTGGAATAATCAGCAGCAGTGAGAGAGCGGCTTTTCTTGCAGCTTGAGTTGTTGTATCTAATACAAATTAAGCATCTCTAGTTGATTAGTAAAGTTAAATAAGGCGATCTGGCGCTGGAATGCGTTTGTGAAATCATGCAGAGCTCGTGGCGCTGTTTTCACTAGCGGTGGCTCGAGCAATCGATTGCTGTTGCGGAGACTTCATTCACGAACTGTACCCTAATGTGTCCCTTTTCTTGATATGCAATCACTGATTAACATCTTTGGTTTTAATGAGAAAATAAATTAACTATATTCAGCGGATCTATGTATTTTTTTACTACCATAAAGAATCGCTGGACCACAAAATATTGTTATAGCAGACGTAAGGAACTATCATCCCATTTCTGGACACACACACACACACACACTCCTATCGCAGATTTTTTATTTATTTATTGACCTGAGGGAAGGGTTCTGGCAGACCAATCACAGCGCTTGCGGTCCGCGTAGAATTGACGCGTTGTTGCATTTTTGGAGAGGTGCGCGTCAGGGTACGCCGTATCCAACGCGTCTATGCGTATGGTACGCCGTACCTTCTGCGTGCACTCGACGCAGAAGTATAAATTGGCCTTGAACCATCATATACGTAAACAGAGAGAAGTAGCTCCGGCTTCAGTGTTCTTCCGCAAGACGCATGCAGTTCTGTTTATTAAAGGTCCTGTTCTTCGTGATCCCTTTTTTCAAACTTTAGTTAGTGTGTAATGTTGCTGTTAGAGCATAAATAATACCTGTAAAGTTATAAAGCTCAAAGTTCAATGCCAAGCGAGATATTTTATTTAACAGAAGTTCCCTTTCAAAGCCTACAGCGAACGGCCGGTTTGGACTACATCCTGGTACATCCTGCTTTAATGACGTCAGTAGAACAGTTTGTTGACTAACCTCTGCCCACAAGAATATGCAAAAAAGGGGGCATGGTCTTGTTGCTCCCTCGTGGAGAAGAGGAAGTGTTGCGTTCGGTTCGGTTGCGTTTGTCGCCATGTCGTTCAGACGCTGTTATTTTCATCCCGGAGTCAAATCACCTTTGTTTGGCCTTCAGGGGCTGTAGTTTGAGTGCGATGGATAGTTTTTCACTACAATGGAAGCAGAACAGTCAAATTTATACGCGCAGCTCAGGGAAAAGAATGCAACAGAAAAGTGCGGCACGGCCGGGACGTGCTCGCGTGCGCTGCCGGACTCTGACCTGAAGCGCGCGCAGCCGCCTTTCACTCAGACAGATCGCGACGCCAGTTTCGCGTATTATAGACCTTTCTCACAACTTCCGTATTTGCGACCGGAAATACGCAATCGCCGTGGTAATCTTCTTCCTCCCCGGGCAGGGCCACAGGTAAATAAATGGCGCAAGCAACGAGCAAGTGTGATTGTTGCTTACCGGGCTGTTCTTTTTATATCCAAAAGCAGCCATATGTCGTTTCATTCCTTCCCTGTTGATGGTGGAGTTTGACGTAAATGGATTCAGGCTATCCTGCGGGATGAAGGACCAAACTTCCCTGCTCGTGTCCTACAACCCTTTCAACGGAAAGGGCTTATGACGCACCTCTGTGGGGAAATATAAAACGAATATATATTTTTAACTAAAATTTAACTTGTGTATATATATCACCATTATTAACTGAAACCTATTTAAATGTTTCTCAGGCTGTAGTATTGTTACACTGACGGAACTACTAAAATAAACACGCATGCTTAAATAGATTTTGCCTCGTGGGTAGTGTATATATTTTTTATTTTCAAAATGTATGATATTTATATAATATATATAAAAAAATTCACTTTTGCAAAATGCCTCCATACATGTTGTGAATTTATTTTGTTTTAAAACATAACGTGATGTTAATCAACATTATTTTTTATTATATTGTAAACATATATTATTATTGTTATTATAGATTGTCTTTTAAAATAAAAACATACAACATAATACTTTTAATAAAATTATAGATATGTTAAAAAATAGAATTGTGCACACTGCGTGATGTTTAAACTATTTTGAACTGTAGCCAAAGTCCGGACAAACAAGATATCATCTTGGTTAAGGAAGACATGTCATGTAACGCTGGGTCTTTATAGCTATGTAATATGAGACGTATGTAAATAGGCCTAATTGTTCATTTCCATCAAATGTAATTATTTGGCAAATCCGTTAGCGAAGTTGTGGAGACTTGCTGATCCATTTTCTCTTGGCCGGGTATGCTTTTCTGATGTGTTGACACTTGGCAGGAACTCCGGTTACGCAACGATTACGTCTTTCTGGTTTTTGTGAGAAAGGTCTATTGGGTTTGAATGGTAAAAATGCAGGTTCTGGCGAGTATTCGGGTAAACGCAGTCGGAAATGTCTTTAGTGAACGTATACGGTGTTGAATGAGAAATCGGGTGTTACAATGAATTTGGTCCGTGCAGCTCTTAAAGGGCCGGACCTAATATTCTGTGTGAAGCAAGGCAGGGCAGGAACATGCTGGCCAAGTGGAGTTTTAGGGGTTTTTAACCCTAAAACAATGAATAGTAAGCTCTGTCATATTATTCAATTACTTTTACAGTTTTTTTGCCATGGTTTTGATTCGGTATTGAGGTATTTTAGTCTGGTATTGTATCAAAGTTATAATTTTGGTATCGTGACGACACTATTCTATATAAAAAAGTATTTGCTGATATTCTCTTTTTTTATGTTGGTTTTACAAATTTGTACCTTTTTACATTTTTAATCTTTTATTTTTACATTTTGTCAAGGGCTTGTTTACATTTATACTTTTTTATAGTACACTACTGAATGCTAGCGTTGCAAGTTAAATTAAATGTTTTTAAGTAAAATTTTTGAAAATTATTGGGATAAATTAGTCGATAGATTAATCGAGATAAATAGTAGTTAGTGGCAGCCTTAATGCGTATTGGGTTAACGCTGTGTGTTTTATCATATTAGATACATTTGAGTCTGTTGAAAGTTATGTTAAAATGCTACTCTGTGTGTTCACTCACCGGCTACTATGAGACACTTGTTGCACACTGCAGTAAGCTAGATCGATATTAGGCATGGTAAAACATGGTACTTGTGGTAAATCCAGAAAACAAGATTTAAACAATAAGACTGAGTTGAGCTATATAACAATGATTAAATTTCTTTCGATGAATGTATACAAATTGTTGCTCACCTAATAAAACATAATGTATTAAAGTAGTCACCTTTATTTATATAACGCTTTTAACAATGCAGATTGTTTCAAAGCAGCTTCACAGTGTTAAACAGGAAAATAATGCAACAGAATTTGATTCGGCCGCTCTGGAGAAAACGGTGATGTCATCCAGCTCATTTCAATTATCATACAGTGACAATGCGGGCAGATCAGTAGTTTAGTTGAACATTTATTTGAATGTTTAGTGTCCCCAACTAAGCAAGCCAAGCCAAAGGCGACAGTAACAAGGAACCAAAACTCCATCTGGTTAAAGTATCTTTGGTGTTTCCGGAAATCGAGGGAAACGTGGGTATGATGTCATTGATAAGGACCGTATTAGTAAATGAGGAAATTAACATCAACTAAGATTAGTAAATGCTGTAGAAGTGTAGGTCATGTTAACTAATTACCTTAACAAATTTACAAATTATTTAAACAATAATTTTCAAAGTGTGCACAGACACATGCACGTGAGCTTTTGAAAGCAGAGTGTCAGTTAGTGCCAGAGACTGAAATTGCTACTACTTTTTTTTTTTTTTTTTTGCATTGACTTGGACTGCGTTATTAATATTCAGAAAGAATTTCAGACAAACTGTTGATATTGTATTAACTCCTTCAGGGCACGTTATATTGTTTGCATTTAGCTGACTGGAATCAGTTAGTCAGGTGGGTGTGGACAGTTCACGTGCCATCAGGTTTGTGGATGGTCCCACTCTGGTGTCACTCACGATGGGTAACACCCGTGGCGGCAGCACCTCCGATCCGCTCCAGATGGAGAGAATGCACCTGACCCTGCCGTCTCGCCTCCCTCTTTCACACTTGCACTCTCTCTCCTCGCACTCACTCGCTCTTTCGCATTTATTCAGCCAGGATCTGGAGCCGCTTGCGCTGTCTGACCGTAAGTGCTCATCCGATAGGGAATCTCGGAATTCCATGGGGAGCAGAAATAAAGGAAAGGGCTCTATATCCCTCAGGACAGTTTCAGAATGCCTCTTTTGTTTAGACAGGCCTTTCGAGTTTTTATCTCGCATAAAGCTTTTTTTCTCTCTCTTAAAAGGATTTTTTCCCCTGCCAAATGCAATTCATAAGATCTTTACTGACTTGGGCATAATAATGATGATTTTTTTTTTCCTTCCCTCAGTAGGTAAAAAGAAGCCACCACTCAAGCTTCCAAAAGAGGCGTTTGATCAAACCCCACCTGCTCCCACGTAAGATTTTATGCAAATTTCAGTGCACTGATTTTAAGATATTGTCACATTTATAGTCATAAACTGTTTTTTTAAGTCAGTGTTTGAGGTTCAGTCTGGGTGTGCAAGTAGAATAGATTTTATAATTAAGGCTGCTTTAGTTAGTGAGTCATTTAGCGTGTCAGATGAGGACACTCAATGGGATTTCTTTGTTCCACAGACCCCCGAGAGACCTGGACTCCAAAGCTTACGTGACTGTTGGAGATAAGGTGCGTTTCATCATCCTTACTTTAATTAATTAAGAAGAAGAATCTTAAGTAACTTTTCGTCTTCTCTTTTTAATTGAATTAACCCTGTTTGTCTTCTGTCTTTTATTTCTGATGGTTTTTCCCTTTTTCATTTTGGTAAATTTTTTCAGAAAAATGATTTGCAGGATCTTCTGCAAGCACGATCTTTTATGCATCAATCTGTGCATTGCAAAAAAAAAAAAACACTTGTTTAATGCTAGGTTTCACTTCACCTGCATCTCTTCCTCATCTGTATTATACAGCACTATGAGAGGAACTGTCCTTGGGTTACCTGTATGCAAAGCATTGTGACTTGTAATTTGCATTCCCGTGCGAAAGTGATAGACTTATATTTTCAAATGTCATATTTTGCATTGCTTTTGTGGTGATGTAACTCCCTGTCCTGGGCTCGATGCGAAAGCTTGGCTTGGTGAAAGAGCGGCGGGTTGTAAAGAATGGCCCAGTGCACATTACAGCCCTTTTGAATGCGTCTGATTGTGGGCAGCCTGGAATGCACTTTACTGCCTCTCAGGCTGTAAAAATATTTATTTTAAACTCATCAAATAAGTGGAATTTTCCATTTGGCCATGATTGAGGCTTTTTGTCTTGTAACCGAGGAGTAAGTAACATCAGTTTTTTGATAAAGTCAGGTTGGAACGTATGAGCTTTTGTGAAGATTTTCTGAGGAGCCAAGTTTGTTGCCTCCAGGTTTAAGGCGTTTGTTTGCTAGTGATCAAGAGCAGAAACAGGGATAGGAAAATGTTATCTCTAGGAATAGCGTGTTTCCATTCATCATACCTCATAGGAAACAATCAGCTTATGCTCATTTGTGCCATTTTCTTTTTTAGATATCTTTCAGGACTGTCTGTTTGGAATATAGGCTTCTGTCCCTCTTTTTCCTTTTATCTGCCATTCTGTCTGCATCAATTTCGGCATTCACTGAAATCGAGTTTGTATAATATCTTTAACACGCATGTTTGTGTTCTGAGCAGAACTTTGTGGTGAAGGCAGATGATTTGGAGCAGATCGGAGAGTTGGGGCGAGGGGCGTATGGAGTGGTAGACAAGATGAGACACGTCCCCAGTGGTGTAATAATGGCAGTAAAGGTGAGTTCATACAGGCACATGCTAGCTAAACCCATGTGAGGAATATTTTTGTCAGGAAATGTCCATTGTTTAAGAAACGTTGGACATTTCCATAGTGGGCAAGATGTAGCTGTCCTAGGTGTAGCATTTTCCTAGTATTGCCTAAAATTATTATATTATTTCAACAATTATTACAAACAAATTTAAAGTCATTTTCTGGTATCTAGTGCTGTTTACAGTTTGCTAACTAACTTGCCCCATTTAGATGTGCATTTATGAGCCTTTTACAACATTTTATTTTGGAACCAGCTTTTGAATGCTCAAGCATCCATTTATTTGATCAAAAAAATACAGAAAACAAACAGTAACATTGTGAAATATTACAATTTAGATGAATAGTTTTCTATTTTAATATACTTTAAAAAATCATTTATTTCTGTGATGCAAAGCGGAATTTTCAGCATCTTTACTCCAGTCTTCAGTCAGTGTCACGTGATCCTTCAGAAATCATTCTAATTAACCAAATCTTCCGCGATCATCTTGTCTGTCAGCTGTTTGCTTTCACGATGAAAGAAATCGGACTCCTGCTGCGTACATGAATGTGGCCGACTCCCTGATCAGTGCCCTGACTACTGAACTAGGGAGCGGATTGAGACGCAGCCACACAGACAGGACATTGACATACAGCTCGTTCTCTTGTGTCTTGTTACGTTTAGATTGTTTAAAAGCATTTACTTGAATAAGACCGTGATCATATAATGTAATGCTGGGCAAAAATGGATATTAAAACGGACGCTGCGTTAATTGCGTTAAATATTTTGAATGCGTTAAACTGAAAAAATGAATCGCCCGTGTTAATTTGCCCAGCACTACCAAAAATAAATTTTCTGGCTTTTCTCAGTCTAGAAGGCACCAAAATAATTTCACATTTCTACTACATAAATGAATCATTTTAAATACACGTTCATTTTTCCAGCGGTGAAGTATCCCTTTAATAAATGCTAACATTACACACTTGTTTTCCGCAGCGGATCCGGGCCACAGTAAACACGCAGGAGCAGAAACGGCTGCTAATGGATCTGGATATCTCAATGAGAACAGTCGACTGCTTTTACACTGTTACCTTCTATGGAGCCCTGTTCAGAGAGGTACGACCAAACACTGAACATTCAAGCAAATTTCATTTACCTGTTAGCATTTGTAGCTGTTTTAATACTACAGCACAAAGTAGTAATTGTATAGAAGAGAGGCAGAGCACACCCAGTTAATCCGTGTCCTTATAAACATTGACCCCAGAAATAAATGTCCTACAATGGGAACATATTTAGTCATTTCCTGCTGTCTCAATTTGATGTAAGGTTATGTCTCAAACCCCAGCTCTAACATAATTGGCTCGTTATGTTGTCAGGGTGATGTGTGGATCTGCATGGAGCTGATGGACACCTCTCTGGATAAGTTCTATAAGCAGGTGCATGAGAAGGGCATGACCATCCCAGAGGACATCCTGGGCAAGATCACCGTCTCCGTAAGTACCACCTGATTTCCTGCATCTCTCAAAGGCAAGCTTTTGATTTTCAGATTTGAATTTGTCTACTGTATTTTCTGGACTAGAAGTTCTAGACTAATTAATTAAAGTAACACGTTAAATCGACAGCCTTAGACTCCACGCACATTTTCACTTTCTTTTTGTTAATTTGTATAGGCTTAGCATTTATTATAAATATTGTTTATAAGAACAGCACTATAAATTATTATGCACTGCTCTTTTACATTTATTGATATAATGATAAAATGCGACTTATTCTCAGCATCGCAATTTTGCCCTGTGCAATTTATTTTCTTGAAAATATGGTATATTGAGTAAAAACATTCCATGAAATGTATTTTATACAGATTATTTGTTTAATGTGTGTGGTTTTTTTGCATGGCCACATGAACATTTGGGATCATTTTAACGCTGTGTGATTCCTGAGCCCCTGCAGTTCTGTAATGACCCTGATGTTTTATATTCCCGTTCCAGATCGTAAAAGCATTGGAGCATCTCCACAGCAACCTGTCAGTGATACACAGAGGTGAGCTGGGACTAAAGTACAATATCGTATATTTGCTTTTTAATGATGCCAGCAACTGATTTTCCCGATTTCTGTCTTTCTGCAGATGTAAAACCCTCTAACGTCCTGATAAACATGCAGGGTCAGGTGAAAATGTGTGATTTTGGCATCAGTGGGTACCTCGTGGATTCCGTGGCGAAGACGATGGATGCCGGCTGCAAGCCATACATGGCGGTAAGCAAAACAAAAGAAGAGATGCATATTTTATTGTCTTATGCTGTGACTGTAACAATTTTTTTGACGACAGCATGCAAAAAATGTATTGAATCTGAATATTCAAGGTTAGAATATAAATTAAAAATCATATTTTTTAAGTTTATATGATTGTATATTAGTTTATATATATATATATATATATATATATATATATATATATATATATATATATATATATATATATATATATATATATATATATATATATATATATATATATATATATATATATATATATATATATATATATATATATATTCATAATGATATTTATAAATTGTACTTTTAGTATATTCATTACATATTAATATTTAAATCATAAAAAAAAAAGAGTTTTCAAGAGATTTTTGAATATAAACGTGTGGTCAGTGAGAAGCGTGAAGCGTTTTGATTGTTTGCCATAATTATTGAAACGGTCTACTTCTGCCTCAATTTTTAAAAAAGGTAGCGTACAACAGGAATTTTTTTTGCAAATGTTTTATTTTTTTAAGTTGTCGATTTTAGTAGCAAATGAGAATCACTAAAACTATTGAATATAATTTGAGACAAACTTGTTAATGATTTTCACTTTTGTTCAAGGTAATAAAAACAACAGTTTTTCAATAACAGAAGAATATGTAAAAGTATGGTATTTGGGGTAAAAGGTGCCCCTGCTGTCGGGTCTAAAGGCAAAGTAATTAACATAAACCGCTGGCTGACATTTCCGTTTGTTAACATGACATTGTACGATTCAGATTGTAAATATCATATATTAAGTTGGGTGTCCACCTTAGAGATAATCACCATATTTATAATGAAACAATCATATTTAAAAAATATGTTCTTAATAATATCATATAATACAATATCATATTTATTGTTACTACTGTAAATCTATATTAAATTATGGGATCTCCTTCAATGCTTTCAGAATCTTTACTATTTAAAATAATTTTGTTGGTAGCACTTTTCAATAAGGTTCATTAGCTAACATTAGTTAACTACATTATTTAACATGAACTAATAATAAACTGCACTTATAAAGCATTTATTTATCTTAGTTAATTTCAACATTTACTAATGCATTATTAAAATCTTGTTAACATTAGTTAATGCACTGTGAACTAATATGAACAAACATGAACAGCTGTATTTTTATTAACTAACGTTAACAAAGATGAGCTAATGCTGAACAGAGGTGTTGTTCATGGTTGGTTCATGCTAACTAATGCATTAACTAATGTTAACTAATACAACCTTATTGTAAAGTGTTACCATTTTGTTTCTATATTTTTAATATGCGTCTATATTAACGTTTTAATGACTGTATTTATTAAAAAAAAAAAAAGGTTTTATTTATAAAAATAAACCGAAAATAGTACAAACTTTGCTAAAGTGATTGTTTTGAAGAAGTATTAATTTAGACATTATTAAAAACATTATTTTAGCTAAAGTGTTTGTATCAATACTTTTTGTCCCATGCTGGTTTTCCTTTTACTTCATACATAACCTCAACCACTTTCATGATTTATTTTCACACAAAATCTGTTTCTCCATAAATGTAAAATTCACACATATATATATTTTCTGCAATCATACGCTATGGGAGTAGTGAAAAGCACATTTTTCTTTTGGTGTCCCTTTAGCCCCGTTGTACCCTAATTTACTTTTTATCTCACAATTCAGACTTTGTAGTTCACAATTGCAATTTTCATATCTCACAATTCTGAGAAAAAAGTCAGAAGTGAGATAAAAAGGCACTATTATTATAATTTTTTTTTAATTGTGAGTTTGTCAATTCTTACTGTTTTTCTCAGTGAGGTATACATTCAGAATTGTAAGAAAATTCAGAATTGCGAGAAAGTCGCAATTATCTTTTTTAACTGAGTTTATCTCCCAATTGTGTTTGAGATGTATAAATAGTGAGATAAAAATTCACAATAACCCACTACTTTATGGTGGAAACAAGCTTCCATATGGTAATGAGTTAAATATTAGCTGTTCAAAAACTCTAGAAAGTTCTTCACACACATCAGATTTCAGCTCGCTGAGTCTGTGGTCATGTGGCTCTGTAGACACTAGACAGGTGTGAATGTTATGCGTCTAAAAAAAAGAGACGTGTCATAAATATGAATATAGTGCAAGCAAAAGTGATAAGCAAGCCTGAGAAAAAGAGTTATAAAATATACTTGTCTCTCTGCCTCTTCTTATCAAACCACACTTCCTCTTTTGCCCACAATCAGCATCATCAGTCATTTTTTCTTTTTCATTCACAGCCTGAGAGAATCAACCCAGAGACCAATCAGAAAGGCTACAATGTCAAGTCTGATATCTGGAGTTTAGGAATCACAATGGTATGTCTGTCAGATTGACCTCATGCACTTGTTTGCTTGATTAGTAACACTTCATAAAATGTTTATTAATGACATTATGCAATGCTATAATGCTTACTAGATCAGTGTGTATGCAATGCTATAATGCTTATTAATGCTTACTAGATCAATGTGTATTAACTTTATGTATGAATATTAGGGCTGTAAATTGATTGGTAAAATATTAAGTCAAGATTAATACCATACAATTTTTAACTTTATTACATTTTTAATAAAATAAAAAATAGGCCCATGTGTAAAGATTAGGTAATAAAACAACTTTCCAAAGTCTTTATGGACTTAATCATAAACCACTTGTAAAATCTATTAATATTTATGTGAATGCCAGTGTTTCGGCACCATAAAATCGGTGGAATATTACAGTATTTGTTATGAATGAATTGTTTTTTTTTTTAATTCATGCACCCTCGTAATCTTTAATCTAAATAACTTCCCCCCTCCTCTTGCAACATCTCTTTTCTTCTCTCATGATGTGTTTTTTGGTACAAGGGCAGGACAACCTGTCACTCACATGAGATAACTATCCAATCACCTTCTGATGGACAAAATCCCGCCCTACATTTTTTTTCTCTTGATATTCGTCACAACAGGAAAGAAACGACTATCACAACTTTGGTTTCATGTTGACTTTAATGATTACGTTTCACCTTGCAAAAAAACAGAAATGACTCATAAAAGAGTCTTTCTGTATTATTTACTGATTGTCACATTTTTTAAAACCGTGCCGCTGTCTCTGTGTAGCATGGCATGTTGTGGTTTGTGAGGGTTGTGTTGTGATGTGTACGTTTTTTCATCCTGTCAGATCGAGCTGGCCATTCTGAAGTTTCCCTATGACTCATGGGGAACGCCGTTTCAGCAGCTCAAGCAGGTGGTGGAAGAGCCATCGCCCCAGCTGCCTGCGGACCGCTTCTCACCCGAGTTTGTGGACTTCACGTCACAATGGTGGGCGAGCTGTTACACACATTTGCACACTTGCACGTCAGAGCTTAACAGTAAGCTATGCTTACTTTCACTGGCCCAACCACAAATATGAAAGTAGTAGTTATATATATTTTGTAAAGAAAATGTATGTTTGTTTTTGAATATTACTATTGACTGGTTCTAGGCCATCCTTATTGTTGAGAAACATGCATTTCAAAAAGAATCATTTAGGGGGCGGCAACCTTTTTTATGAATTTTCATTTACATAACAGCGTTTTAAGAGTACACAACTTTTCAAAAATGCAAAAGAAAAACATTCATGTTTTTTAGTACATCGTTGTCATGTAAACATTAGTTTTGAATTGTAAGTGTCGTTAAAACTTTGCAAAGATATTACTTTTTTTCAGCAAAGACACTTTAATTTGACCAAAAGTGCCATTTATTAATGTTACAAAAGATTTCTATTTAAAGGGAAAGTTCACCCAAAAATGAAAATTATTCTCTGATTTATTCACCCTCAAGCCCATCCTAGGTGTATAGGACATTCTTCTTTCAGATGAATGTGTCATGAGTTAAATAAAGTAAGTAAAGTAAAATATCTAGCTTCCGGCAGACCGCCTTCCATATTCAACTTACGAAGAAAGTGTAACGCCTCTTGCAGTTCAAACCGCTTGCGCTACATCCTGTGTGTTTTTTTTGGTAAGTTGAATATTTTTCATGCACAAGCGCATCGCTTCACTTCAGAAGGCCATTATTAACCCCCCAGAGTCGTGTGGATTACTTTTATAATCCGGGTTCCCACGGGTCCTTGAAATCAATGAAAGTTTGACAATCTGAAGGAAAAAAAATTCAAGGCACTGGAAAGTTTTTGCAAATAAACATGTATAGATACAGGTCCTTGAAAGTGCTTGATTTTATTTTGTGCAAGAAGTTTTCTGGAAGGAAATCCATATCATCTCCTCTGGTTAGCTAATGTGTTATTTCGCCAACACTTCGTGGCCTATGCACACTAGCGTGCTTGATTTACGTTACACGTATTATGTTAAGTATTATTCTTGCGCAAGGTATTTTGTGTTGTACGATGCCATGACTTTCACGCACGCACGAAACTACTACAATTGTGCCTCACCGTTTTTAGTGCTTACTCCGAACCCAAATATTTTCAGTCAATGACTCTATATTGTGTTCAATAGACTTAAAATATTTGTGCAACAGATTATCACAAATGTTGTATTTTAAAGGTGCACTATGTAAAAAAAAAATTCTGTAAAATATCCAAAAACCACTAGGCCAGTGTTATATATTTTGTTCAGTTGAGTACTTACAATATCCCAAATGTTTCCAACTATTTGTAAATGGTGAGAAAATTGCTATTTTAACCAAGGAACCGGGACGTGTGAGGGAGTCGCCTGTCGATGGCGTCATATCTGCGTTCCGCTCGGTTTCCCTTTTTATTTTGCAGAAACGCTTTACTCTCACTGCAGTGTGCAACAAATGTCATAGAAGCGCCGAGCGAACGCACAGAGTAATGTCATAACATAATTTTCAACACACTCAGATGTATCTAATATGATAAACAGATCTGCATTACCTCATACTCGTGACTGGAAAAGAGGAAGTGGCGCCGGCGACTGTCATAATAAAAGTCCCGCTGCTCGATAGGCATGTGTTGTGTTCGTCTTATTAACAATCGCTCCAGCGGCCTTGCTCCGCTCCACAACACTCAGTCCTGCTCTGCTTCATACCACAGTAACGTTGATAATCGCATCCATCAACATGAGTCCTATCCCGATTCTTTTCCGCCTGCTGTGAGGTGAAGACCACATGTCCCCAAGATTTTGCGCTCAAACTTGCCGTCATCAAACTATGCCTTTGTTTTGAACAGGCAACCTCCAGTCAAGGAAAAGTCACATAGTGCACCTTTAATGTAATGTTGAATTGCTTTAAGATAATGTAAACCCATGAGACAAGATAAACTTAAAAGCATATTCATAAAACTTCTGTTTACATGAGCCTAAGCTCTTTTCAATAAAATCCATGCAAAAGTTAATATCAGATCATTTTAGAATACAGTATAGGATGTACCGACTATTGTTCAGTTTTATGCAAAACAGAAATACGACAAGTAGAATATCAGATCTGTGTCACATGGGCAAAGATAAATGCTTTTTTGGATAGTTGTGTTTGACGCATGGAAACTGTAACAATGTATCTTACAAGGTAACACGATGTAACCTTGCTCTCACTTGAAACGTGTCCCCACATTAAGTCCTTGAATTTGAGGGTATTGGACCTGGAAAGTCCTTGAAAGGTCCTTGAATTTGAAGTTAACCAAAGTGTGGGAACCCTGTATAATGGATGGATGCACTTGTTTTGGGCTTCAAATTTTGGACTGCCATTTATAATACTTGGATTAGCCAGGACATTTTTTAATATAACTCCGTTTGTATTCGTCTGAAAGAAGAATGTCATATACACCTAGGATGGCTTGAGGGGTGAGTAAATCATGGGGTAATTTTCATTTTTGGGGGAACTGAAATGTTTTGTTTAAAAAATGTATTCTCTTCACAAGAATGTTAGGCAGCTCAATAATGTGGATAGTAAAAATAAATGTTTCTTGAGAAAAATGTGGTGATTTCCAAAGTATCATGTGAGCTTGAAAACTGTAATGAGTAATGCTGAAAATTCAGCCTTGCCATACAATTACATTTGAAAATATATTCAAATTGAAAGGTTGCAATAATATTTCACAATATTACGGTTGTAATGCCTTTTTAAGCACGACACTTGCATATCTTACCAACCCCAAACCTTTGCACTAGTGTATATATCACCCTGACATTTTCAAAGCACTAAACTGTCCAAACCGGTGTGTTGATAATAAATGCAATATAGTTTTATTAAGTGATGGAATCACTGAACTGCTGTTATTAGATAATCTCAGATGGATATTAATATATGTAAATGATGTGTATGCATTCACACAGGATGTTTTCTTCATGGCTTGTGTTTGTGGGATGACCATGACTCGAGATTCTGTAGAATAGCAATTCTCTGGAACAATGCTGACACCACATAGTTTCGTGAAAGTGAAAACACGCTCACTAAACCTGTAGCGTACAGACACACACACACACACACACACACACACACACACACACACACACACACACACACACACACACTACACATACATTGATTGCATTGTGAATAGGAAAGCGAACAGGATGTAGAAGCCCTGATTGCATCCTCTCTTTCACATTGTGAGGGGAAGTACTGGAGGCCACAGCGTGCTGTATTGAGGTTTTTGCGTTCTCCTGCTAACAACTTCTAACATGCACGTGCTTTGTTTTTCTTTGGTTGTGTTTCAGCTTAAGGAAGAATTCCAAAGAGCGGCCAACTTACACAGAACTAATGGTGAGTATGATACTGACAGTTTTTCTTTCTATCTTTTTTTTTTTATAACCAGCACTTCCCTTGATTGTCCTTTAGATGTCAGACTTGTGCTTTCGATGCAAAGTTGTACCTTCTCCCTATTAGCTCAGTGATGTACATTGTGAAGTAGTTATATGATGCTATTTGGTAGTTGACAGCAGTTTAACTTAGTGTAATTTATCTAAAAACTATTGTAGTAATTTTTGAATACCTTTTATATATTTAAATTAAATATTCATATTTTAATTCATGGCTTTTCAAAACCTCAAAAATGGTGGAAATTATTAAAACGGTTGCAGTACATTTAAGTATAGTGTATATTTATTTTCCTTTTAACATAGTGTGTTTTGCATTTTTCTAATTAGAAATTCTCTCGCTCTCTCTCTAACTTTTGGACAGAATATATTTAACACAACATTATTGTCCATGTTATTTGTGTAAATGCATGTATTTGTTAAACCTTTTGCATTGAGTATATACAATGCGATTAGCTTTTTCTGTGAGCACAACATTTGCCACAATATTGACATTTCAAATCTTTTCCACACCCAGCAACATCCCTTTTTCACCCACCATGACTCCAAAGACACCGACGTCGCTAGCTTTGTGAAGAGCATCCTTGGGGACTGAGACGTCCCTCTTGGCAAAACTGACGTGTTGCCGCGGGGGGGAGATGGGACTATTTCAGAGAAAGCACCAATAGCAAGACTAACACCTGTAAGACACGCCCACCTCAGCAGCCAGCAGTGCACAGGCACTCAGGAGGATCTGGGGGGAGGGGGGGGGGCACCAAAACTGAGGGTGGGCGGGGCGTTTCCTAGTAACACACAGAGTAGGGTATGGGACGGGAATCTCAGCGCGTGTGTGTGCATGCATATGTGGGTGTGTGTGTGTGAACGAGTGTGGGGTGTGTGTGAGTGTGTGAATTCTTTGCCTGCATGTATGTGCATACATGTGCATTAAAAGGTTTTACAGTCCCAAGTCAAACTTCATCTATTGTTCAATCCCAGTCCTCCTCCAGCTTTACCTCTCAATCCAAAAAGAAAAAGCAGTTTTAGCATCAGGTGAGTCTGTTATAGATGTCTGTTGAGTTTCCCCAGTGGCACTTCAATGTAATTCTCAAAGTATTCCGCAATGTTATCCACACCCCCACGACATCTGGTTCTTCAAAAAAATATATAAAAAAATGAAATAAAGAAAAAAAAAAGAGAGAGTGGTATAGATATATTTATCTATTATCTAGATATGTATATATACTCAAAATATTTCTTGAATTTGTTAAATGAGTATATGAGGATAATATTGTGTTGGCTGTAAGGAGTGATGGTTATTAAAGTGTATGAATGGAGCATCTTTCTTTTTTTCCCCCCTGGATTTGCAAAGACTTATTTGTGCATCTGTCACTGAAGGCTAATCTCGTATCAGTTCATAAATGCTGTCTCAATCAGACGTTAACGGCCAGAAGTGAAAAGCCCACAGTGGTTGGTAGCAAACACTGCTTTTCACATACCCTCCATGAACTGTGTGTGTGTGTGACTAAATGGGTGTACGCTTGTGTGTGCTTTATATGCTATTCGTCTATACCAAGGTAATTTTGGGCAAAAGGTATCTAAGTCTGTTGGCTACATCTAGACCTCTCTGTTCTGAGCCAATCAAATAATTCTCACACTTTTCGATTGCAATCCAACTGGAAATTATATTATTTTATTATTATTATTATACACAGTGCATATGTATTAACAGTAATGAGGTGTTCTGCAGTTTCTGTATGTGTTGTAACTGCTGTTTTTCTCATTGGAAACTTGACAATTTCTTTTCAATTTTAAGGTGGTGTGCAGGTATGAGCGTGTGGTCATTTGTGTGCATTAAATTGAGAGCGTGTGTGTATGCATGTGAGCATTATTAAAGTCTGAACACACGTAGCTGACACTTTTTTCAAAGCCTCACTGTGACTCGGAAGCCTGATTTTGTGCCTCTATAGAAAAAAAAGCAAAAACAAACAAACAAAAAAAAACCCACCTACATTAAGACAAACTACAACATCCACGCTGCTTTGTCACCAAGACATGCTTTGCTTTCCACATGCTTCAGTTAGTGGAGGAAGTCTGTTGCTTTGCTTTCTGGGCTTCTGGTTTTATTCTCGTATCATTTCTGTAAGGTGGAGAAGATAATGATGAATGTGTGCGAGTTTGTGTGTGTGTGCGTTTGTTTGGGTTTGTTTTTTTTGTCTTGTGACCACTGTAAACAGAATGGATAACACTGCTGATTTGCCTGTATTCGTTATATTGTTTTATTCAGACATAAAAGTTCTCTTATATCTTCGCTGCTTCTTTTTAATATACTACATTAAATGGTCAGGATTTAATTTCTTTCACCTTGGTTTATAATTTTAATATTCTATATGCACAATTTGTGTACTATAGCATTATACAGGGAGTGCAGAATTATTAGGCACGTTTATTTTCTGATCATATTTTTTTTCAGGCACATTTGACCAATTCCAAACCACAGTAATCCTAATACTATTGATTTAGTATTTAATAATGTATAAGTGATATATAATTGTTCATGAAGGCTGGAAATGAAAAACACCTTATATTCAGGTGTGCAGAATTATTAGGCATGTTTTCTTTTACAGATGAATTGAGCCAAAAAAGAGATTTAACTCTATATATTAAATGCCCATGAGAAGGACGCAATACTAATGCAATACTATATATATATAGCATGTTAATGAACTCCTGAAACGTGAACTGACTTTACAGATTTCAAACTTTTCTAGTTGGAAGTTTCTGTCCTCAAGTGTTCTTCCTCAAAAAGATAACTACTGGATGCCACCCAAATTTCTGCTCTCCGTCTGCCTCATTCATCCAAATGAATGTTCCCAGCCATCATGTTATAACTTTGATATGTAATAACATTTGACATTATAGTGGACATGACCAAGTTAGACCTTGTTCTCCAAGGCTGCATTTAATCAGTAATTTCAGGAAATATTACAATTTAAATTAACCATTTCTAATTTAATACATTTACAAATGTAATATATTCTGTGATGCAGCGGTATTTTCAGCATCATTACTCCGGTCTTCAGTGTTGCATGATCCTTCAGAAATCATTCTAATATAGCCAACTGATTTGCTGCTCAAGAAACATTTCTTCTTATAAATATTTTAAACATTTTTGGTATCTCTCACCATGTCTATCCCACACAGATACAACTGTACAGCTTTCTTGTGACTTGCTATCCCAAAATGCCCTCAGTTGTCATACCGATATCTTTTTCTTTCGCTTAGTTAACGTGAAAAGAAGTTGGATTGAGGACCCAACTCGTGATGTCCTGCAAAGAACTTGCAACTCGTGATCTCTCTCTCTCTCTCTCTCTCTCTCTCTCTCTCTCTCTCTCTCTCTCTCGCTCTCTCTCTCTCTATCTCTATCATCATCATCATGGGCGTCGGAAGCAAAAAAAATGTGGGTGGGTCCTCAGAATTTTTTTACTGGAGTAGATGCCAATTACATTAAGTACAAATATACAGCTGTACTTGGTAAACGTATAGGTCGGAAAGACAAAATTACGTAAATCGCCATATCATTGAGAGCGATAGTAGTGTAGGGGTAAGACGCACGGCATCTAGTTTTGACACAAATCGACCGGTGGTTCGAGTCCTGCTTTCGCCGAAATTAATCTTCTCCGTTTTCCCATCACATATCAAAACGGAAAGGCATTTATTTTCAATACAAATTAAGAAAATATTAGAAAAGTGGAAATAAAGCGTCTAATATGTGTTTAATAATAAGTGTTTATCGATTAGGGGTAGGTAAACAGACATGTGCTGAATGTTAGAGACGATAAAAGTGAGTGGGTCCAATATCATTGATCGTAAAAAGTGGGTGGGTCTTGTCCCACCCATATACAATGGTTCTGACGCCCGTGATCATCATCATCATCACAGTTTGTCCAATCCCATCAAAGTATTTTTCAGTTTTGGGGGATGCAAAATATATGGCTTTTGAGATTTGCTTAAAGGTGCCGTAAGCGTTTTCAACTGTTTCAACCGTCAACACACGTCACACGCCCTTCAAAGCCATGTGGCGGCAAACCTGGACCCGAACGTCTTCTTTTCGTTGTCTTCTTTTTTTATGCAAACTTCATACAGAGAACGGTACTATACAATAGATTTAGCCTCATGAAACGATTACAAAAGATAGTGAAAGATTACAGAGTTTATGGAAAATGAATGCTATATTTCTGGTGTCAGCAGTTTGGTTTTGTTTGTTGCTGCAAAATAATTTGTGGTTTGTTTACTCTATTAAAAGTAAATGTCCCAAAACATATTGTAATCTCGAAAGTAAATGTACATAAAATGTATTTTGTAAATAAATGAATACATCCAGTCAAACTTACCAACGTCTCCCCCATTGCATAAGAAGCTGTCACGTTTTAAACCAGAGGGTGAGTAATTGTTCACTCTTTTATTTGCTTAATAAAAGCCCATCTTAAAATATCGTGTTTATAGTGCAATTTAAACGTGTTTACTTAGCACGGCATAACATAAGTATCCGCATGCGATGGTTTCCATGACAACTTCACACGCTTTCTGCTCTCTAGTCATAGTAAAAAATAGAATAAAAAAATCACTTCAATATTACATTATATGTGCAATTACATGAATTGTGAATGGTGGTTTATTGGTTATTGGGTAAGCAACTGGCTCGTTCTGGAGACCCCAAGCTCAGAAGAACCTCAAATAACCTTTTTCCACTATAAAGAGCCTTTTGTAGAATGGATGTTAAAGGTTCTTCATCGGACCAAATGCCAAAAATAAATAACTAGAGTGTATATGCGCTCCTCTTCTGTTGCATTAATGTTCATTCTTTTGTTTTCAAGGGTCGGTTGTATACAGTATTAATCAGTGCATCAGGAAAAGAGATGCAGAAAAGTGTTCTTTCATGAGATATCCAGGATGTCATTGTGTTTGGCCCTTTATGCTGTGGTTTGTCTTTTTTCCCCTCTCTGCTGGTCAATGACAGGAAAATAGCGAGCCACGTATCTCACTGTAGGTGTATAAAATTACATTTCAAGGAGGTGTGTATTCGTCTGATTGTAAATTAAAGGGTTACAGCTTTCCATGTGAGTGCCTCCATTTGTCAGCTCTATCATGATACCCACATGCTGACTAAACTCAAGTTTTATGAATAAGTCACCTGAACAATACAATGAAACACGTGCCCTGGGAGCCGTTGCTGACGTCTTGTTCTGTTGGCTTTTGCTTTAACCAAGTAGGCCTACTCAGAAATAATGAACCAGATGATTTCATCTCCTCTTACTAGAATATGAGAATACGGCTTTAATTAAACACAAAGCTTTGTGTGCACGTTGATGTGACTGATCCTATGAATCTCCACAGATAAAGAATTCAAGGAAATGTGAGGACATGTCTGTTCCTGTTCCGATGCCGTAAAAACCTGATAGGGAAAATCACAACTTGTGGGGTGATGGGTGGTTTGTTTTGTAGGTTTCTTTTTTTATCCAATTCTGAAAAAGCTTCAGGCCTTTCAAGTTCAAATATGTTGTCAAATCTGTTTTAACTGCATGTCATAAGGCTTTGGAGAGCCACTGATCCAAGCTGATCCTAATTTAAAGTAAAATTACAAAAGTTAAATTACAGTCAAACAGTAGCTACAGTAACTACACTGAAGTTTAAGGGTGTAGCATAATTTTATTTTACATTTTATCTGTTATAATTAAAAAATAAAAGCAGTATTTTTGTTGTACAAAAACAATGGGCATCTCAAATAAATGTATATAAAAAATAAATTGTATATTTAAAAACATGTTTAATTCTTTAATAAATAGCAAACAGTGATGAGCAACGTAAAATACCTTGCCAAACGTATATGTCAATTTTATTTTAGTATTATATATATAGTATTATATTAGTTATTAAAGGAACACTCCACTTTTTTTAAAAAATAGGCTCATTTTACAAGTCCCCTAGAGTTGAGTTTTACAGTTTTTGAATCCATTCAGCCGATCTTTGTATCTGGCGGTAGCACTTTTAGCATAGCTTAGCATACATCATTGATTCTGATCGGTCCATTAGCATCTCATTCAAAAAAGGACCAAAGACACTTTCAATATTTTTCCTATTTAAAACTTGACTCTTCTACAGTTACATCGTGTGCTAAGACCAACTGAAAATTAAAAGTTGCGATTTTCTACACCTATATGGCTAGGAACTACTTTCTCATTCCTGCGTAATAGTCGCGGATCTTCGCGTCCATACCATGGCTGCGGTGGCGCAATGATATTACAGCGCCTGAAAGTAGCCCCCAGCTAGGTAACTTTCAATGTGACCGGCACTAAGTTTGTTGCAGAGAAAGTTTCAGTCTTGCAGCCGACAAATTGTGTTGTGGATTTACCTGTGTGATTAGCCATGGTTCTGTGTGTTGTAAAGGGCTGTGATAGTAAGTCGAAGGTGTATACTACCACCATGTTTCACAGAATACCAACGAATCATTGCGCCGCTGCAGCTATGGTACAGCCGCGAAGATCCGCGACTAATACGCAGGAATGAGAAAGTAGTTCCAAGCCATATAGGTGTAGAAAATCGCAACTTTTCATTTTCAGTTTGTCTTAGCACACGATGTAACTGTAGAAGAGTCAAGTTTTAAATAGGAAAAATATTGAAAGTGTCTTTGGTCATTTTTTGAATGAGATGCTAATGGACCGATCAGAATCAATGATGTACGCTAAGCTAAGTGCTACCGCAGATACAAAGATTGGCTGAATGGATTAAAAAACGGTAAAACTCAACTATTTAACTCTAGGGGACTTGTAAAATGAGCCTATTTTCAAAAAAAGTGGAGTGTTTCTTTAATATATATATATATATATATATATATATATATATATATATATATATATATATATATATATATATATATATAATTTCTGTTTTAGTCCTTTAGTTAGTTTCCCTGGCAAAATGTTTAGGTTAATTTTTAAGTCTAAGTTTTCATCTAGGCTAATATTTGTATTTATTTTATTTTTATCAGATATAATTTCGCACAAGTTTTACATAGGGCCTGAATCATTCACAGGATTTACACGAACCGAACAAAACGATTCATAAAATGAAGTGGACTTCTCAAGTTAAAGTTATAGTCAAAAAAAATAATAATAATAATTCTGTCATCATTTACTCATCCTCATGTCCTTCATGAACCTGGAATGCTTTTAAAAGATAACAAAACAAAATGTCCATGAAGTAGAAGTCAGTGGAGTCCAATGTTGTTTAGGCATTTTCTTTTATTTTTTGATATCTTCTTTTGTGTTGAACAAAGAAAGTCATACAGGTTTGGAACTACATGAATAAATGACATTTCGGGTGAACTGTCGCCTTAAATTAGTAGCTTTGCTGCTTTGTTTACGGTGTGTTGAACTCGGCAGTAAATGCGCAGTGACTTTGTTTTTTAACTGCCTTATCTTTGCAAAAAGAACAAATTGAGTTTTATGCTTGAGGACTTTGGGGCCTTTTTGTCAGCCTTTTTTATCCTCATTTTACCCCTTTTTATTTATTTATTTTTGCAGCGCTCCTCTTCAGGACAGTTGCCATTAATTCAACAGGCTCTGGGAATAAAATAGGTGCTTTGACTTCATTTTAATAAGACTGCAGAAATGAGACACAAGGCAAGCTTCATAAGTGTTTTACATCTCTAAAGAACTGGTGTGATATAATGAATGTTCGGATGTGTATTTTTGCTTGTGCCAAATGGATTTGTCTGAATATTTTAGATGGCTGTGACTGATTTTGTGAACTAAATGAAAGGGCTCAAGAAAAAAGGATTTGCACTTTATAGGCTAAATGCTTTTTTCTTGTTCACATCCTATAAAGAAAAAGATTTTGAGAGATGTGGGCTTCAGTAGGGGACATTTGACACATGGCTGGGCTCCAGTGTTTAATCAAAAGCTTGGGCTTTGACAGACTTTTTTTTTATAACTTTTTTTTTTTAGCAAAATTGAGTTTAGGCTGCAGTCACGTAGCATTGTGAGCTAGCGTATATGGCAAAGCAGCCACATGAACTCATTGAACTTGAGCGTATTACACATAATATAGACAGCCAAAAACAGCAGAGACGACAGACAAAACATACCAAAATTAAAGCCTGTCTGTCCAACAACCCAGAAGCAGGGGAGTGAGAAAAGATTAACTCCCATGGCCCTTGTGTGTGCAACATGATATAACAGGACCCTATTTACAGACACCTGCTTTGATGCACTGTGTGTGTTTTGACGCACATCCCCATGATCTCAAGCTGAAAGTCCCGTTTGGATATGATGGTATTTATATCATACTTCAATGCCCTTTCAAAATCTCATCGGATGTTTCACAAATAAATCCAGCTAAAGGGTAAAGAGGAAGCATTCAGTGATGGAGACCTTCATCTCTGTTTAGAGTATGTTTTGTGTTTAAAAATACAATTTCTGGTCAATTTTTCAGGTAATAATAGGCCTACTAAACTTTATTGGCATCGATGGTTCCATGAAAAACCTCTAACATCCGTGGAAGCTTTCCATTGCACAAAATATTATTTTATTAAAATGTCCTTTACACTAAGAACATGGTTCTTTAAAGAACTGTTCATTGAAAGGTTCTTTTGGGAACCCAAAATGGTTATTTTATGGCATCACTGTGTGTTTGACGTTAAGAGGTTTAATGGAGTTAAAGAGCAAAGTTTGAATGAATACATAATGGTCATGGTGTGGATTCAACCTTCCATGTTGCTCATGTCTGTAGCTGATAATTATATTAAATTTTGATCATTCTGAAGACTTTTGTTTATTTAAGAAATTAACAAAGATGAGCGGTTCTCACAAACATTGAGAAACCAATTAAAAGCCTTTCAGTTTGAAGATAATGAGAAACAATTTCAGTCAAAAGTGTTTTTTTCCCCCTTCTGTTTATCCACTTGGCACTGAAACATCAACTTGCTTCCTCTTACTTATGAGAATTCACGGATTTGAGGGGTCATAAACACAAGACGTCCAGAGGAAGTGTTAAAAGTATGCTCTGCACACCATTAGTTCCCATTCAGTCGGTCACGTTCGACGTACGTCGGACGTACCGACGAATTGGGATCACTTCTGGGAGCCCCTATCAGCTTCGAGCTATCTAGAACCGGCCAATGGACAATTGGCGTGCGAGATTTGCATCTCGCGCCCCGCCCCGCGCCGCGGGTATAAACAGGAAGCGAGAGCGAATGCACGCTGTCATTCACTTCGGAGCCACACAGGCATATGAAGAGGACTCACTCATCTATGAAGACGAGTATTTTCGCTGCTACAGCAAGACTTCTAGGACCGGAGAGAACCAGAGGAGGACGCGTGTTGGAGAAAACGGCACCTTTCAGCGGGGCCGCGCTGACTCATCCAGCTGCCTCTGAGATAACAGAGAAAACTGCTGTTATCACAGCAACCCCGTTGGTCTGGGTAGGGCGTTTTCCTGTCTGAGTACAGGCACGGGCTGCACTACAATCCCGTGCGCTGTCGCGGTTCCCCTGAGTGCTTCAGCACAGAGCGTTTTCCTCACAAAAAGAGCTTCACGGGTGACGTGCCGTCTTTTTCAAGATGTCTTACCACCCGTGCGTTTCTGGATGCGGTCGTTCCCTGTCCCCTGCTGACAGTCACAATCGCTGTCTCACGTGTTTGGGCACACAGCACGCTGAGGCGGCGTTTGTGGATAGTTCATGTTCCCACTGCGGGAACATGACTATCTCGGAGCTAAGATCGAGACTCTCCTACCTCCGGGCTGGGGGAGTCCCCTTACCCATCCCACGAACTAGGTCTGCCCCTAACCCGGGCGGACCTGCTTCTTTGGATGGCCAGGGTGACCTGAGGATCACGTTTAGGGCAAACCCGCCGAGTGAATCTCCGCAGGCCCCTATTCCCTCTGCTCCGCAGCCGGTAGAGCCTCCAAGGGAACCCGCTGGACCCTCCCACGGGAGACCAGTGGTGACTTTTGGAGCTCCAGCGGACGAACAGATGTCAATCGCTGCATCGGAGGGGGAGTTTCAGTCATCGGGGGATGAAGGGTCCGTTGTACTGCCTTCCTCTGGGAGAGTGGCAACGGCTGCCCCGGACCCTGAGATGGCTGCTATGCTTGCCCGGGCCGCCGAAAGGGTTGGGCTCGAGTGGAACCCTCCACCGTGTCCCGAACCCTCTAGGTTGGATGATTGGTTCCTCGGGGTGGGTCGCGCTGGTTCTCAGCGTCCCGCCCCGACACCTTTCTTCCCGGAGGTGCATGAGGAGCTCACGAGGTCGTGGACGGCACCTTTTTCTGCCAGAAACCGGCCGAGTGACTCCTCCCCCCTCACTACCCTCGACAGCGGGCCAGCCAAGGGTTACGTGGGGATCCCGCCAGTGGAGCGCGCCGTCGCGATGCAACTGTGTCCGGCGACCGCCTCTAACTGGCGCGGTGACCCACGTCTCCCGTCCCGGACCTGTAAGTTCTCTTCCGGTCTGACCGGGAAGGCTTACAAGGCCTGCGGACAGGCTGCGTCCGCCTTGCATGGCATGGCGTTGCTTCAGGTCCACCAGGCCCAAGCACTCCTTGACATGCACGAGGGTAGGCCTGACCCAGAGCTCCTCCGGGAGCTCCGGACGGCGACGGACCTCGCCCTCCGGGCGACGAAAGTCACCGCCCGTGCCATCGGTCAGGCGATGTCCACACTTGTGGTCCAGGAGCATCATCTCTGGTTGAACCTGGCTGACATGAGGGAGACCGATAAATATCGGTTCCTGGACTCCCCCATCTCGTCAGCTGGGTTATTCGGCGACGCGGTCGAGAGCTTTGCCCAGCAGTTCTCGGCCGCCCAGAAGCAGACGGAGGCGATTAAACACATCCTGCCCGAGGACGTCCACCCGCCGCCGCCCCGCCAAGGCGCCGCAGCAGCCTTCCACCAGCCGTCGGCGTGGGGCCGGCCGTGGGAAGGACGTCCAGCCCGCTCAGGCCGCCGCCAAGCCAGGTGGCAAGCGTCGTCGCAAGCGGCCCTGAGACGGGCCACCCAGAGATGGAGGAAACTGCTCTGAGGGAGATGGCTGCAGCACCACTCCTTCCCCTGGAGGAGGGCCGGGGGAAAATCTTTTGTTTGTCTGTTCCGCCAGTGCCAGCGGCACCCAAAACTTCAATAAAAGAGCAGTTTCCAATATCTCTGGGTGCCAAGAGAGCGCGCTTGGCGGTGGTCGACGCTTCCATGCCTCGCCACCCTCAAGTACCTCTCCCTTCGCCAGCAGGGGACGCCGGCTGTCGGAACGCACACAAGCGGCCTCCCCACACTCGCACGTCCCCTCCGCGGATGCAGGTAAGTGTTGCACAGCACACTCAGATCCCGCTCCGGGCCGCTCCCATGCCGTCCGAGCCGGATCCCTGCGTTCCGCCTCGCTGCCCCGCTGCGGGTACGTCTGTGGTGCCGATGATCCCCCTTGCTCGGAGTCTGGGAGCCTGGCTAGCGCTTCCCAGCCCGTCTCGGTGGCTCCTCCGTACCATCAGACTCGGCTATGCGATTCAGTTCGCCCGGCGTCCCCCCAAGTTCAGGGGCGTTCACTTCACGACTGTAGTGGAGGCGAACGCCCCCGTGCTCAGGGCGGAGATCGCTGTCCTACTGGCGAAGGACGCGATAGAGCCGGTCCCTCAAGCCGAAATGAGGTCTGGGTTCTACAGCCCGTACTTCATTGTACCCAAGAAAGGCGGCGGGTTACGACCGATCTTGGACCTGCGATTCCTGAACCGGTCCCTTCACAGGCTGCCGTTCACGATGTTAACGCAGAAGCGCATCTTCAGGTGCATCCGTCCCCGAGATTGGTTTGCAGCGATCGACCTGATTCCCTCCGTGTCCAAGTGACTCCGAGGTGCCGCCAAACCTTCGGCCCGTGGTCGGACCCTTTGTTTCTCCGGGCGGGAGTCCCCCTAGAACAAGTGTCCAGGCACTCCGTTGTCTCCACGGATGCCTCATCCACGGGTTGGGGTGCCACGTACAACGGGCTTGCAGCTTCGGGTCTGTGGACGGGGCCTCAGCTGCAATGGCATATCAATTGCCTCGAGTTGTTAGCAGTTCGTCTTGCACTCAGCCGCTTCAAAGTGCCGCTCAGAGGCAAGCACGTTCTGGTCCGGACGGACAACACTGCGGCCGTAGCGTACATCACCAAACAGGGTGGTCTACGCTCCCGTCGCATGTCGCAACTCGCCCGCCATCTCCTCTTATGGAGTCAGAAGCATCTGAGGTCGCTTCGTGCTGTTCACATTCCGGGCCTGCTCAATCGTGCGGCCGACGAGCTGTCACGTCAGCAGGTACTTCCGGGAGAATGGCGACTCCATCCCCAGGCGGTCCAGCTAATCTGGAGTCGTTTCGGGGCCGCACAGGTAGACCTGTTTGCCTCCCCTGAGACGACCCACTGTCAGTGGTTTTATTCCTTGACCGAGGGGACCCTCGGGTCGGATGCCCTGGCCCACAGCTGGCCCCGGGAAGAACGCAAGTATGCGTTTCCCCCAGTGAGCCTTCTTGCGCAGACACTGTGCAAAGTCAGGGAGGACGAGGAGCAGGTCCTGTTGGTCGCTCCGTATTGGCCCAACCGGACTTGGTTCCCGGAACTAGTGCTCCTTGCGACAGCACCTCCCTGGCCCATTCCTCTGAGGCAGGACCTCCTGACTCAGAGACGGGGCACCCTATGGCACCCGCGTCCAGACCTCTGGAAACTCCATGTCTGGTCCCTGGACGGGACGCGGAGGTTCTAGGTGACCTACCGCAAGCGGTAGTTGACACCATCACTTCCGCTAGAGCCCCCTCTACGAGGCGCCTCTATGCGTTGAAGTGGAACCTGTTCGTCGATTGGTGCTCTTCTCGCCGAGAAGACCCCCGAAGATGTTCGATCGCTTCTGTGCTTACCTTTCTACAGGATGGGTTGGAGCGAAGGCTGTCTCCCTCCACCCTCAAGGTCTATGTTGCCGCTATCGCTGCTAATCATGAGCTCGTAGATGGGAAATCTCTAGGTAAGCACGATCTGATCGTCAGGTTCCTTAGGGGAGCGAGGAGATTAAATCCACCTCGTCCTCCCTCTATACCCTCTTGGGACTTAGCTCTGGTGCTTACTGCACTACAGAGAGAACCCTTTGAGCCTCTGCAGTCAGCTGAGTTGAAAATCCTGTCGTTAAAGACTATACTCCTGATTGCGTTGGCCTCCATCAAGAGGGTAGGGGACCTGCAGGCATTTTCGGTCGACGAATCGTGCCTGGAATTCGGGCCCGGTAACTCTCATGTGATCATGAGACCCCGGCCTGGATACGTGCCCAAGGTTCCCACTACTCCCTTCCGGGACCAAGTGGTGAGCCTGCAAGCGCTGCCTTCGGAGGAGGCAGACCCAGCCATAGCTTTTCTCTGTCCCGTCCGTGCTCTCCGGACTTACGTGGACAGAACGCAAAGCCTCTTCCTGGGCGCTGGCTCGTGGCGCCTCGCTGACAGATATTTGTAGAGCTGCGGGCTGGGCGACACCTAACACGTTCGCTAGATTCTATAGCCTCCTTATAGAGCCGGTCTCTTCCTGTGTGCTCACTTCCCATAGTCAGTAACACCGAAGTGCCCGTTCTAGTGTCGGCTTGCTGCGCCATTCCCTCCCCTATGGTAGACGGATGCGTGCGCTTATTCTGCTCCAGTCGAGTTCCCCGGAACGGCGAACCCTGTTGAGTCCTCCGCAACCCGCGGCAGTCGGACGTGGCGGAGCGTTCGACGCCAGGTATAACACTCGTATGCATTGGTGGAACTTGTGTTAGGCTGGGTTCCATATGTAGTGACCCCCACGGCGGTCCCATATGTGTATTCTTCCACGGTACGGCTCCCTACGGCGAGCCTGTGTCTTTCCCTCGGCAGAGTCTCCTCTGCCGTCCCAGGTACGTGTTGTCCCCCTCCACGAATTGGCCGGGGCCACCCCTGGGACTTCCGTATGTTGTGCTGCCCACGGCCAGCCCATACGTGTATTCTCCACATGTTAACTCCCTCTGGGCATGATGTGGCTTCCGCAGCTGCCTTCACAGGCACGCTTTCCCAGCTTTATCCAAGACAGTCAGCTGAATGGGTCTTGCGGAACAGCAGCTTGGACTCTCCCTGCGTGAATTCCCGCCCGCATCAGATCGGGGTCTGAAGGGCTCATCGCTGGGCGCTGGAAGTGGTAGTAACTGTGGCGTTTTCCATAGGGGATCCCAATTCGTCGGTACGTCCGACGTACGTCGAACGTGACCGACTGAATGGGAACGTCTAGGTTACGTATGGTAACCCTCGTTCCCTGAAGGAGGGAACGGAGACGTACGTCCCGTCGCCACAGTTGCTGTACCATCACTGCAGGTTGAGCCATTACGTGTGGCTCCTCAGTGAAAAACAGCGTGCATTCGCTCTCTCTTCCTGTTTATACCCGCGGCGCGGGGCGGGGCGCGAGATGCAAATCTCGCACGCCAATTGTCCATTGGCCGGTTCTAGATAGCTCGAAGCTGATAGGGGCTCCCAGAAGTGATCCCAATTCGTCGGTACGTCCGACGTACGTCTCCGTTCCCTCCTTCAGAGAACGAGGGTTACCATACGTAACCGAGACGTTCTGTGGTTGAAAGGTGAGATTTGCGAATATGCATGTAGAAATTTCAATTCAGTTTTACAGAACAATTTTAACTGGTATGTCTGTTCTGTTATACAGTCGGGTTCTGGACTGGAAGTAAAAAATCCCATTTATTTTCTTATATTTTCTTCTATTGATTTTATCTGTAACTTTTAGTAAAGATAGCCTACTGTGAGTTTAGCTAAGAGGTTTGTTATGTAAGGGGAAGTAAAGGGGTTTATTCTGCAATAACAACTGGCTAGATGTACATTATCTCGCTTATTACACGCGGCTACTTGCCACAAGTAAATAATTAGACACAAAATATTGACATGAGTTGAAATATATTAGGTATTTAAATGCAAAGCTTCTGCGAAGAAAGCTGTTGCTATGTGGCACTCTTTGCTTGACTATCTATTGCAATAAGTGTAAAAAGTAAAAAATTCTGAACCGTGTGAAGTAGGACTGGGCAGTGTGATATACTGTATAGATTCTGCGGTATGATTTTGACAGAATTCTTACACAAGTGTCTGCGGTAGTTCCCTTTTTCAACAATGCGTAATTTGTGGTATGAATTGCGTTTGACGCATTTCAGAAAAAAGCAATTAATGCATGGTTTCATGTACTAGTGTAGCAGAGGTCAGGCTTTAGTTTTGACACAATACGCCATGCTACGTGCATTAAACTTAATTTACTGTGTTTATCCAATTGATTTCTCCAACGTATTTGAATTGAAGTAATAATAATAAAAAAACCTTAAAACTCAAATAATCCCATGCAAAAAAGAAACAAAATATGAGTTGAGATTTTTTACAGTACAGTGGACATGGTACGTTATGGACAGTTGCAGAGAAACAACTATTTGTTGTATTAATATACCACAAATAATGTGTGTATACTATATCCTATTGTATGGCTTATCCGACTATATGAAGCTGTTGTGCACTAATATGACACTTATGATGTATTTGTCATGATTAATCTTACATTTTGGTTTGTGTCTATGAAGTTCCAAATTTGTCTTCAAATTGTAGAAAAAGTCCCATTTTTGAAGTATTTAAGTCACTGATGTTTGGAAATGTAGACATTACTACAATATATAAAACATTTTGGTGTTGAATTTCCTGTAAAAAGAACTATATTGTGTGATATATTTTTATACAGGAAATTTTGGTCTCCCCAAGTTTAAGATCCGGTTGTTGCAATGTATGTGGTGACCTGTGAGTGGCCGTGTTTGAATTTTCATATACGTATTAATGCTATTCCACGGCTTTGTGCACACACTCACACCTTTACACACATGTGTAACATTCATCATTGTGAGTGTGTTTCTCAGTGGGACTTCTCGTTGCGTGAGGGGGCTGGTTTCCTCTCTGTGCCCTGGTTTGGGTTTCACAATATAAAGGACCGGCTTCCCATACTGACAGCTGATGATGTCATGGAAACTGTTATGATTGCACTTAAAAACGGGAGAATGATTTGTAATGAAGTGCAGCTCTCTCACTCGCTTTTTTCCTCCCCTCATATTCTTGAGGAAGTGGGGGGAGGTGGTCTTCTTTAAGCTTTTTTTTTGCATTCATTAAAGCCATCTACCTGAGCTGAACCTCATACTTTTTCAGATATTTATGTGTTTACGTAATCCAGAGTAGGGTGCTTTGTGGGACCCTGTTCATGTTGAATTTAAATGTATATATATATTTTTAAAAGTGGGCCTCCAGCAAAAGACGGTTTTTATGCACATTTTACATCCGTTG